>JASXSY010000301.1:0-61920 GCA_034509805.1 Sipha maydis
CCGCACGATCTGCACGGGGGCGAAAAAGCAAAATAAAAAATTAAATACGGATCACACAAACAATACGGGATAATTATATCGTACGCGTAATAACACGCACGAGCGGTTGCACTGCATTGCGGACTACCCCTAGATGTGTCGTCCGATTTGTAAGTGAAACAAAATAAATAAATTGTCAAAGACCACGAAGGTGATGCGAACGCGGAAACCTCTACTGCTGTACTTTCAGGTGTACCGAGTCACGTACAACAGTGGACTCGACATGTTTTGGACACATACTATTGATGGGTCCAGCATTTGTTAACTGTAAGGTGTCCAAGATCACTTTACGTGCCTACTGGATGCTACACTATGGTTGGGTCCCAGATGCATTCGATAAGACTGCGAATACATCACGCTAACGTGTTCCGCCTCATCTCAACAGGCTTAGGGAGCCATTTTTAACCACATCTAGTGGTGGTCCGATAGTTTACTGAAAATATTTCTAGGTCTGTTGAAATGGGAAGGACAATGGTAGTGTAGCGTGAATCCTTTCCGAAAAACATCCGAGACCAAACTTGCATGTTAACTTCCATTACCCCCTGATGTCTTTGATAACCCGACTCTGATGCATCAGCACAACCACAATGGTGTAAAGATTTTCGCGTTCGCATTGTTTTTAACTCTCTCCTCTTTCTTACACGCGGGCTTTGAAGTTATTTTACTCACAAATCCGCTAACGTCTACCGAATGCGTAATACGTTCGCCGACTGTTCGATCTGAATGAGAAACGGATAAGTTATGATGTGCATTATTATCGTAAAGCGCGGTGGGGTATAGAATAGGAAATTCGCCATACCCAAAGCTCGTAAGGAATTTCGATCGATCGAGTCGACAGCGGTTTTGTGGACGCAGCGCGTACAGTTATCATTGACCCCCCCTACCCCAGTTTTTCTTGGGGATAAGGAAGCTTTAGTTAAATCGAAATCGAGGCAGTTATAAAAACGAAACCAAGCCGTCCAGGCAAAATTAAAAATTGTTTTTCAATAGAAATTTTAGTTTTGCAAATCAATTAATTCAAAATCTTACGTAATTTACACGGTTTGACGGTTATAATTTTAATCGCATAGATATTTAAACGGCAGGACATGTTTCTTAAAAGTAAGGACTACGATTTTACGAAGTACCGTAGACGCCGTACAGTTCGTTTTTTTATTCACAATAAAATGTATAAACGAATTTCGGATAAGTCGGATTATGATATTATTATATATATTATAGGGTTCCAACGTTGCGCCAGTAATTTATTTTGCTACATTAACAGTGAATGGATTTTCAGTATGCAGTATTAGAATTTGAACTTTTTTCGGAAGATCGAACACGAAAATATTATTGTAATATTTTATTTTTGGAAAGGACAACGAGAGTCCCATATTCATGTCGATAAAATGTATACAATTTCCTAACTCATAACGTATTAATGGTTTTTTCTGTAATAAATAATACGACTAAAAATAATATTTGTATTTTTATTTCTGAGTTTCATAAATATTATGAAGTATCAATTTTTGTTACATTAATTTAAAGTGACCCGGGTTTTATTTACGACTAGTATATATACTATACATTTATACCTATTGATGCATACGGTATCATTTAAAAATGCGTTCATAAATAGTACATGTTCACGGACACATACACACATTTGTATAAAACATATCTGCGACGAAATATATTATACATTTCTAAAGAAGACAAATGCGCTAAGACTGGCATACATTTTTATTGGAAGTTATACTGCACAAGTCTATGAAATATGTATTATTTATTTGATACTAAAATACTTATAACTTCTCGGTTCACTGTTTTTTTCCACTGAATATGAGATTGCTATTATTTTGTTTTCAATGAAAATACTATTTATGCTACGTTTTTTTTATGGGAATACTAGTAACAATAGTAATGCGGTGTAGTGTACCAATATTCATGGAAGGAATAAAAAAAAATCGTGTTTTTGCATCTATAGTCGATTCAATATTTGAAATGTATTCCGTTTAAGCGAATGTAAAAAAAAAAGTTTTTTTTCACGAAAGTTCTTATCTAAATCGATTGAATTTAAAATGTCTAGCGAAAAATACCCCAAAACGCAGTATATTAAGAAAACACCACTTATTGTGGAACGTGTAGACCTATATAGTCGCTAGAAAAAAATAAATTTAGGTCAACTAAATCGTCGCCTGCGGACTTGGCAGTAAAAACGTACAAAAACTGCAAGTACGAATAGGATATGCACGGTTCACAGAAACCTTTGTTTGACTAGGAAAAGGAGGAGTCTGGTTTATTTGTTTGAGAGTACTAATGCACCAGTGAATCACTGGAAGGATAACATGTTATTTTGCTACTCGCTGAAAAGTTATTTTTTAAATTGTTATTATAACTTGCACTAAAAACGTGTAATAGTAATTATATTTGTACACATTTATAGTGATTTCAATCATATAGCAAGTGTTAAATCGAATTAAAATCTTTCACTACTAAAGACTAATTGAAATTAAAAAAATTATCGCTTTGATACATAACGGATACGAGAAAGATTGAAAACAATTCGAAAACAATTAATTATCTTATATTTCGGTGTGAATCTGATTGTTCCTTAGATATTTTAAACCCTCAATGAAATATTGTAGTCGATATTAATTATCGTTTTAACTCAGAAGTTATACGTATTATAGCATAAGTGTTACCTAAATGCAAACGGATTCATTGTGAATAAAGAAGATAATATATTTTTTGAGATACACGCGCTGTATTATCATGGTACACGAAGTCGCATCAGTTGTTCACCGAATTCATTCATCGTTCAAAGATAAGTGGTTAATGTGAAAAGTATTAAACGAAATATTTTTCTTATCTCATACTCATTATTGTTGTAAGATTTTTGTCACAAACATGTTAAATATTATTCCATTTGTTTGGGAATGCGAAATAAAAAGCGTTTTATCATGCTAATACCAAAATGCAAATAATGATTTTATACACTTGTTGCGGAAAAGTCAAAAGATCACTGTCAACCATGTTCAAGTCCTTAAAAATTCCGTACGACATGCCATTTTTTTTATTTATTTTTTTTCCTATTCAGAGGAACAATTTATTACTGTCGCGAAAAATACACTAGGTTTTTCGTTGAATAACATTCGACCGAGTACATTGACCAATACATTTAATGTTGGCGTTTCGATAAAACTTGAATAGTTAAATCTAATAGATTCGTTCTATATAATTTTGAAATAAAAATATTTGATGGTTGAATGCAAGAATGGAAAAACATTTTAAGAATTGATTTCCTTATTCCGATTATTCTTTTCTTAATTATTTTATAATTAAAAATAAAAATAAATTAAAAATAACATTAACTAATCAACCATCCTCTAGAGACGAATGTTTTAATTAAAACCGTTCGAAGTCAATGTTAGAGGGGAATAATTATTTTTATATTTGAGATAAATTATTTTACTTGTATACTGTTTCAAATTTTGTCATTTTGCCTGTTGATTCTATAATATACAATTTAGAGAATTTTAACAGAAAATATGTTTACAATTTCAAGACACTGTATTATAATACTTTAACAGGGCTAACATGTTTAAATGTTTTGGCGTTAGAACTAATAGTAGTTTGAAATTAATTACTGCAAACAATATTTTCATTTATTTAACACATGGTTGTTTCACGAACGAAAATACGGTTATCAAAATTAAGCTGGGTCGTTAAATTTCATAGTGCATAGAAATAATACCTATACCTAATTGTTCCGAGTTATAAACATAAAATCCGTACGTAAATGTATAAAAAATAAAATTACGAATCGTTGTAAGGAAACTCACTTGATTAATTCCATGACGTCGTCTTCGGCCATCATTACTACATTAGTTTTATTTATGAATACTACATAGTCACCGGGTTTCAGATCAGCTTGATCGGCAGGCAAACCGCATTCTACTCTTTCCACCCTGAGCAGATAAAAAAATGTTAAATAATCAACATCAGTGGATCATTCATTATAATAGCTATAATCAAAAATAAAGGATTCCTTACCTCGGAGGATGGGTCCACGCTATTGAAAATCCAAAACTAGAACCTGAGGGTTTGGTCAGTCGTTTGGTAGTTGTGAACGGAGTTCTGCCATTTTTTCCATCTTTGGACGAAAGTGGTGGATCCAATTCTAGATATTGCAAGAATTTGTTTTCTTCGTTGCCTGCGAAATTCGTAAATCCTAGTATAAGACTAAGCGTGATAAACTTATACGAATGTCATAACGGAAATTGTACATAGTTGGAGTTAGTGATCAGTTATTTATTCGTTCAATTTCTGGACGGGCCAACCCCAAGTTACAAATTCATGTTTTAAATATATGATATATGAACAAAGTTGGCAATATATTAATGAAGTAGTTAAATGTGTTAAGAAAAAATAACGATATAAATACGCATTTGAAGTAGGTATATGAAGTGATAGGAACTTGGCTTAAGATTGGAAAAAGATGGATCATCGTTTGCGGTTTGTATTAAACGGGTTTTAGGGAATTTTCTAGAAAGTCCAATGAAGAACGAGGCATAAAGAAGCCGGCGGATGAATGGGTAAAGGTTACGGAAAGACATTAAAATTGAGAAGGGGAAATAGTTGAAAAGAATTATTATTCCTTGATAGAAAAAATAAATTAGTGGCGTGTTTAAGGTCTGGCAATTACAAAAGGTAATAATATTATAACACTCTGTCCATTAAACGGTTCGTGAACTTTGTGTTTAAGCGATGTGATGTAAGAAAACATGGATTAAAATGTACGTTTTTGATAATAAACAAAGGCCACGTGAGTGTTAAAATGTACATGGGAATATACTAGTCGGTTGAATTATTATTATAAACCCCATCGCGTGAGAAACCCCGTTTTAGGAGCTATGAATAATATTGAACGCAATACATAAATTGGAACACGACGGCAGTTATAGTTTTTAAAGACGTTTGCAACTAGGCGTACACACTTACCCGGTTTTGTGGCCAATATATTATCTTTTTTTGGCTTCTGATTGGATTTGACCTTGGTTGACGCTGCAATAACACGGGAAACGAAAACGGTTAATTTTTCACATTAAAACTGTATCGAAACGTTGATATCATAATAACAGCGTTGGACATGTGCTTATGACGACGCGTGTGCTACGTACCTGAATTGTTACTAGGCGTAGGATCGTCATCAATCATAATGTCCTCATCATCGTCGGTACTGAGCACGGTCTTCATCACGGTCAGGTCTGAAACAGTCGGGTCGAACGGTTAGTGAACAAAACGTTTAATCGCACGTACGCAGTTATAAAAGTAACAGCAACAACGTGTTATGATGATGTCGTTTGAAGTGTTATCGAAAAATATAATATACTACACTGACCTTGCGGCCGATGAGCCGGCGTCGAGTGCGACGGCATTCGTCCGGGACTTTGCGGCACGAGTTTGAACGTACCGTTTATTTCCTGAAAGAAATAAAAAAAAATCGCACAGTCAATAACAACACGCAGGCATATAACGAGGGTATTAATATCGCCTGAACACAATTCAGTGTCTCATCAATTGGGTCAAACGATTTAAAATCCCTCATCCTGCGACGCGCTTTTAAGTGTCGCGTTAGAAATTAAAAAAAAAAAAAAAAAATATAATTAAATATATACATATATATAGAAGAAAGGCTACATTTCAATGGGCTCTCGACACTTGAAGAGCTTCGTTAAGCAACGCGTACAGGACGGCACGTCGGAACGAACCATTGTTCGATGAAATCGAGGGAAAAAAGAAGTGTAACGATAACGATTAACAGTGACAATTTCGACGCGACCGACGATGGTCACCGTTGTCGCGATCATGGTGGTGGTGGTGGTGACGAATAACGTTCGTGTTGTGCCCGGTGTCGGGCAACGGTGCGGTGCGCGCGTTACACGTGCGCTGCGTGCCAAGAACACTTACCTTTTTGACGACATTTCTCACGGCAAACGACATATAGCCAAGGAACTCGCTGCGCCTGCGAACACAAACAAACGGATAAATAACTGACCTTGACGGCACGAGATCGGACAGGATCCGAGGGACGCGACGCGATGGCGGGAATGCGGGAGAAAGGGACTCGGAGATGACGCGAAACCGCTGCGAACGGTCGGCGTACACGACCGGAGGACTCGACCGCGACGTTCTGTCGGACCGGACGGGAAGCGACTGCCGCCTCGGCCGCCGCCGCCGCCGCCAAACGTTCCGCCGCCGTCGCGCGCGCGCGCCGCATCGATCGGCTGCAACCCCTAACCGCCCCCGCGCCGCTCGCCCCGCTCCCGCGAATACGCGGGTGCCCGCGCAGCATCCCGCGTAACGGATCTCCTCCTCGCGCAACCCTTCACCCGTCGGTCTCGCGGCCTGCCGAATCACGTTGGGGATGCAAATACTACGCGCCGCGGTCGGAAGCTCGGGCCGCGACGACGAGGGGTTCAAGCTCTCTCCGCGCCGTCGGTCGGTCGGGCACGAGGGTGCGATCGCTCGCGCTCGGGGCGCCGACCGACCTGCGGCCGTCCGTTCACGTCCGAAGACCATGTTTCATCGCCCGGGCGGGAAAAATGCACACCGTACAACGCAAAACATAAGATGCGATCGCGATACCGGTGCGTGGAAAGCCGGTGGAAGTGATGGACTGGCTCGTCAGAGAGTGGACGAAAAACACGGATAGCTCTCTTTTCGCCTGCCGACTGTAGACAACGGCAAACGGACAGTTGTTATTCTTCGTATCGCGCTATCTCTCTCTCTCTCGAAGAAGAAGAAGAAGAAGAAGAAGAAGAACACGAACTATATTACGTTTGGTTCGTTTTTCTTTTTTAGACCCGTTCGAGTTACACATAAACGTTACAAATAAAACGTCCGACGCGGATAACGATAGATCGATGCACAACGTGTGTCCGATGAGACCGTTTCGCAATCGACACAACCGTTATTATATATCGTCTCCGTGTGTACACACTGGCGCGCACGGCAGAACGAATAATAATTATTGCTATTATCGCGTGACCCTTCTTTTATATCGGTGCGTGAAGTCAAGTACGCGCAATCACTCTCCGCTTATAGAATCGGCTTGCGCGCCATTCAAACGCTATTTCAATAGGAACCTTTCTTATGCTTACACGGCACGCGGTGACTTGTAGGCACATGGAATGAGTCCGTGTGTACACTAAATGTGTGCAACGTGATGTGTTGTTCTATTATCGAGCGATATGTTGTTTCGTCTGTGTACAATCTTCGCGGGGTCTTTTTCCGTGACGCAATACAATATAATATAATATTGTATGCAACACGGGTACACGTATAATATATATGGAGCATGTTTTACAACAACCGTTTACAATATTCATTGTTATATCGCCTTTGCGTCCGAGAGTGTAGAGTGTACCAAAGTATTATAATAGTAATAATGGAACGGGTGCTGCGCGGCCACGTCGGTCATTCGAGACTTCAAACGCGGACGGCACTCGACGAATCTCGACTTTTACGTTCTCTAACGTACGTTTGTTCGAGGCTGTACACCTCTCGAAGATTAGGTATAATCTATCCGGAAACGGGCCGACCAGAGTCGAACTTGAAGCGAGCAAGTAGATGGAGCGTGAGATCTAAAGAGTTTATTAAATATTATGTATAGAATCACGACCGTTTTTTGATCATGCTAGAAAGGCAATAACTCTGTATAAGTTCGAAGTACAAAAATACATTTTACCGATAGAAATTAAAGGTACTGAAGGCTTTACGGTGAATACGTTTTCAAAACTATTTCATGAAAATTAATTTCGGAGTTAATATTAAATACAGGTCTACACGTATATTATAATGTTTGTTCGTGTATTTTGACATATTATTGTTCAAACTCGGAACCTGATATGTGTTTAATACTTTCAAAAACAGTTAAAAGTGTAAATATGTGCGTGTCATCCGAGGCGTTATATTTCAACGGACCGAAATAATAAATAATTAAATTTCGCATGGAGGGACGGTTGATAAAAGCGCGCGGAGAATAATAAAATCAGTGTACCTTTTTGATCTGTCTCGGTGCCAAACCGATATCAATATTCGCTTGTTGTGATCTTCTTCGATTAGCGGTACGGAGAAAGATTCGTCGAAACGCGGGTTAGTAGAGCTGTATCGCACTCGGGTCTTGTGACACGTCCCTTTGCCGGGCACCAAATAAACCTGTAAATACGGTGGAAAACAACTAGAGTTAATACGATTTACTTCTGGTCCGGTCGACGTAACGGCGACGGGCTTACTTTTATATAAGTGTTTGGTGGTTCGCCGTCCGCGCACACCAGATTTCTGCCCCGTTTAACTGTAACAATACGACAAACGCGCATGAGTTTTCGTCCAACAATAATGCATTGGGTTTAAAGAACGCTAAGTGGGTGTACTTACGCAATACGGTTAAGTGCGTCAGGTCTTTGACTCCGATGAACACTTCTAGGCCGGAGGCTGAAACGAAAACGTAACGCGTCAGAACCGTGGTCGGATCAACGTGTGGATCGTATTTTTTTCCGCGAAGAACCGGTTGATTATCGATCGTTTTTACGGCCTTACCTCTGTCGGAAGCGGTGGTGGTGGTGGTGGTGGTGGCTGCGGCTCCGGACTTTTTCAGGGACCTGCGGTTGCGCTTCTTGGCCGACGAGTCGGACGGCGGCGGCGACACGAACGACAGGCACCTGCGCGACTTGAGCGTGAACGTCTCGTCCATGACGGCCGGGCTGCACGGGTCGCTGCCGCACGTGATGATCTCGTCGTCGACCGTCTTGGAGGACGCGGTGGACAGCAGACTGTCGCCGCGCGCGCACGCCATCAGCGACGGGCCGACGGGCGTCTTCCAGTAGTCGTCCGAGTCGTCGGGGTCGCGGCGCAGCGGCGTGATCGGGCTGGGCGGCACGGTCAGCTGGAGCCGGTGCAGGCGTTGCGCCCGGTAACGCGACGTCGGGAACGGGCTGGACAGGCCGTCGGGCAGCGTGAGACCGTGCGCGCCGCCGCCCGAACCCGGCCGCCACCAGGACGCGGGCCGTTTACCGGCCGGCGTGCCCGGCGGTCGGTCGTCCGCGGCCGCGCGGCCGGTGGACGAGGTGGACGACGACCGCTTCCGTTTGCGTGCGGCGTGTGGGACGGCCGCGGCGGGCGACCGCCGCAACCGTATGTCGGCCAGCCGTTTGGCCAGCGGCGACACGATGCTCAACCGGTCGCCGGGGCTGCCGCAGAACGTGCCGTCTTCCATGCGGATCTGGTCGACGAACCGGTCGATCAGCCTGGACGCGCGCTCGTCGTCCGCACGTAGCGCGCACGTCCGGCGCCGCGGCACCGGTAGCTGTTTGTGCGACAGTTGCACCGGTTCCTCGGTCGGCGACATGGACACGCACAGGGGCCCGTCGTCGTCGTCGTCGTCGTCGTCGGAGACGGCAAACGCCGCGGCGGTGGAGGCGAAAGTCGTGACGGTGGACGCGAACGTCGCGGCGATGGAGGTTGCGGCCGTCGAGGTAGCGATCTGGTGGTCCCCGGTGCACGGCTTCTTCCGTTTCACCTTGTTGTCGTCCGTCCAAATGTCGGTGTCGGACCGCCTGCGACCAAAAACGACTTACGTAAGGATATGCGCGCGACAAGGACATTGCCGAGTTCGCTGGTTTTCCAAATTTCGATTTCTCACCTTCCGACAAACGTCGCCTCCGATCATCCCTTCGCGGATCGACGGACGGCCCCGGGCCGAAGGCGTCGACGGAGTCATTTCGCGGAACGGATACAGCGGTTACCGTGCGCGAGACAGGCGACCGTGGTTTTCGAAAACCGTTGAAGATCGAAACCACGATCCGCGCGGTGCACGCGACGATAAACGTTGCAAGCGAAACGATTCGTTTAACGCGTTGAACGCGGTCATTATTTTGTGCGACGCAAAAATATTATCATTCGTACGCGCGCGCTGCCTACGTAATTCGCGTGCGCTCGTAATTATTACGTTATTACTGTTTTGACGGGATCACGTCGGATCGCGTGCACACCGCACACTCCCGACCATTTGTTTTGGTGCGTGCGCGCGCGTGCGTTACGGTATCGTGGTAACTCGATCGCGATTGACATATGCGGTACTTTAACACGACGAACAGCAAAATCGTACTATTACACGTTACGCGATTGATTTCGAGACGAGAGAACGCCTTATGTACAGATCGAGTACACCTGTACGAGACCGACGATCGCTACGAATAAAAACCAATCGCACATTATTGTTAACGTACATAGTAACTTTTCCGCTGTAGATCATGAGAATAATCGTTTTTTTATTTTTCATTAAAACACCGTCGATCAGGTACCTACGTAAAAATGTTTCAAAACGTATCTGTAGAGATATTAGAGGTATTCTATTTTTTTGTACATTCTCGCCGTAGAGATACCGGGGACACGACGGCCGAAAAATGTGTCTCGAAAACGATTTCCACGTTCGGATAAAATAATCGAAACCGGGTTGATTATAAACACATCGAAAAACGTTCTGAAATCCGTGTTCGTCCCGTAAAACATGACATTTATAAACCGGACTCGCAACGGAACGGGCGTGCGTCGTGATGCACCATACCCGTGCAATATTTAGCGCACCCTACGTGTGTAAAAATGTCTCACCTCTTTTGCACAGGCATCCAATGGGTTTCCGTGCACGGGCTCTTCGTTCGTCTGCTACCCGGTGACATTTGGACGGCCAACAACGGACTGTTGTGATTGCTCACGTCCCTCAAACTCTCCCGGCGACGGCGATGACAAGTCTTAGCGGTTGGCGTCACGTCCTGCGAACACGCGACCACGATAATGTTATGTGTGCACATATGAACACAAAGCGCAAGTCGAACTCGACCAGGCCTAACCGTGATCGACCTAATCCGGTATGGACTTCTGACCTGCCCCCGGTAACGTTTCGATTAATACGCAGTGCTCTCGAAAGCTGCGCACGCGTGTACAGGTGAACAGCTAACATTTGCGGTTTTGCGGCCGACCACCCCCGTTGATTGGTTGCCACGACGGTCAACACATTACGTACGCGCCATAAATGACACCGGCATCGTGATTTCACGTCGTCAACCGTCACCGAACCATCCGTCCACGACGATCTTACACTTGTGGTCTCATCGGTAGAAAGCGGCAACGACGGCAAGACGATGCGCAACGATGTACACATAGTGTTACGATTCACCGCGAACCGAAAGCGGTGTCGTAGAACGAATTCGTACGATAATCTCGAAACCGGCAATTCTATTGGCAACCCGGTAGACGGGCAAGTTGTTTCTCTCTGTACGGTTTCAAGCCGACGTGATAAGCTATTGACGCGGATAACCACGGTTCGAGAGCGTCGCGCACGTTGTTATAAGATACAAAACACATTACTCGGTGAAACATTGGTGCAACGCTGTCGGTGAAATCATACGAACGGATTTGTAATCGCTGAACGAAGAAGTCGCGCGGATAAACGAAACGCGATAACAGGGTGAAGATACTTTAAACCGCTCGAGTCTCGCAGACGTCTGATATTAGTGGTGGCGTAGAGCGCGACAACCCTGTTTACACCCTCCCCCCCTCACCGGTCGAGTCGCTTGAACGGGACAACGGGGATTACTGGACGGCGGTATGCGAATAGCGTTTATCATCGTAGAAAACGAATACGTATATAAATATGATTCCAGACGAGGGACGAGACTGTATTTCATTAGAGACGCGGGCAAACGGTCCACTACGTTACTGGAATAGATCATGTACAGCACGATGTCACGTGCCAATAACATCGTGCATTATCATAACCAACCGTTGAACTTACCGCGCACGCGGAATTCTCCTTGTCGTGTTTTCCGGACATCCTGGACGGTCGTCTTCGCCGCGGCTTTTCCGAATAACACGGTGGCGACTCGTCTGCCACCGTCGTCTGTCTCCACGTGGCCGTTGTGCCTCCCCTCTGACCGGCTACAGTCCACTTTAACATTGCCGACGGTTATCTGTTAACATAATCATAATAATAATAATTAAAATAACAATATGAGAAATAATGAACGACCCGAGTGAACCGCGCACGAGAAATCGCTACACGATCAGGTCTACTGAACACGTTGTCGTCCACCGCGACCGCGCTACAATACAAAATTGAATTGCCTTTATTCGTTTCACATGTTTTCCTCAGCGCATAGGTACGTGGTACTGTGTGGTATTAGATTAATTTTTTTGTTCGTCGAACGTCAATCGCTCGTGAACGATTCAATTAGGCGCGCGAACACTCTCGGCTTAACAACAGTTAAAGTTGACTTGAAACAAATGAGAAGGGAAAAAACGTAAAAGAAAAAAAAAATCGTGAGATAATATACACCACTCCTACTGCAGGTTTCCGGTGGTGCGCATTATATTACGAGTATTTATTTACCGTTCCGGAAATTGAATTTCATTGTTTATCGCCTATTTAGCATATCTCGTGCATTCGTATTATAGCATATATATATATATATATATATATATGTGTGTGTGTATATATGTATATATGTGTATATATGCGCACGAAAGTGGCGTATCGGCCCATAACCGATTTAGTCGTTTGGAAACACGAATGATCTATGCTGCAGTCCGTTGCCGTGACAACCATGCGGTATACTCACGTGATATATAGTGACTTATTAGCATATTATCTGCCACCGAACGACGGCGGCGGCTGCAACGGGAACGAATAAAAAACCGCTCTACTTGAAGAGTGTGGAAATATACTCTTTCCTACGTTTGTTTTTTTTCGATCCCGTCCTAGAACAATAGGTGTGTATATGTGATATTTCTTTGTCACGACGCCGTTTTTCGTATCGCGGGTAACAAGTCGGTGGTGTTTTTTACTCCCTTTCACAACCACCAACCCTATTGCCGCGAGCCCATAAATTTCCAGGTACCATCCTCGACGCGGTAATAACCGATATATTCTCCCATGGATTCCTAACCGGGCCACTTAGACGTTCTTTTGTAAGCAACAGTCGTGTTTTTTGTGAGCGATCAACCGTCGTAAATCAGTGATCAATTCGTGCGGAAACAAAAATGTATAGGAGCGGCAAAAAATAGGCTAGAAAAGACAGTCACCCTTTGCGTTTTTCACGACTTCGTTCGTATCTCGTCAGACTATGCATATCTAATTGCAATTTGTCAGTCGAATAAATTTTCAATCCATTTTAGCCGTAGTGTACGGCGTGTTAGAAAGCAATTACACATTGCGTAGAAATATAGTGTTCTATATATAATACTCGTATTCAATCACAGACCCTCCGATGAACGGATATCACGAGATATTGTCGTGAGCTATAGTATTGGAGTGAAACGTATTTTTTCCTTGCGTTTTTGCTCCATTAACAAAAACTCCAGTAGGATATGGGTTTTAAACGAATTCAGACAGTTATTTTATTTGCAGTAACAATCAAAGGGTAAAAAGTTTTTTTTTTTTTTTTTATTTAAATTATTACAATTTACATAATACATTTCCGTATAGCGTAAACACACATGAATTAGCCTTGAACTAATGATACAACTTGGTAGGTAACAGTCTTAACGGGTTGAGGTTTGTTAATTGATAAACTATGTAGTAGAGCTAAATGTAAACGGTAAACGTTCATTCCCTTCATGCCGTAACGTCGAAATAGAGTTTAATCAGAGAACTCTTATAGTTACTGTTCCAGGAACAAAGCTATACTGGTCACAAATGAACTTGATGAAACGCATCAGACAATAATTTCATCTATTCCAAATTCATCGAGTAATCCTTAACAACATGTTGTTATTGGCGTGGTACATTTTATATTTTAAAACAGTGCGGAAAATGAACCATACATTTGCATTGAAAAACTGCGCCTCGGACACGGTGTAAAAAACGAATAACATCCAAACACCGCGATAACACACAAAAACACGTTAAAATACATATTCATGGGGTAAAAACCCTGCATGTTTGTTTAGAAATTTACTATCCGATAGTATCATTAGTGTGTCATTTGTGCTTACAACATATATTTAAAATTAACATAAACTATAATGGGCACCGTAACACCGCAACGCCGGGGATATCGTTATTTTTACGGTTTTAATTGGAAAACCGATACAGTGATATTCGACCTTAGTGCCTATATCAGTAGCAGTGTGTTACGTACACATTGTTATCGGTATAAATAGTAAAAACGTGGTTGTAAATATTTATTAAAAACAAAAAATGAAAACACATGTTAATATGCCGTGTAAATATGTATAGTAATAAAAAAAAGACCTAATTGTTACCGATTGATAACGGGTGTGTTATGATTGTATCTTAACGTTCGCGGTTTGTCGCATATACGAATAATAAAACGTTAAAAAGGATTACGATAATATCAAATCCGTCCAATACGCAGCAATGAAATTATGTAAACGTAATTCGTAATCGTATGCATATCCCATGTAAACTCACGCGAGCCGTTAGAATGCGTTTTCGGATTCGAGTCGGGTAGTTTTTGAAAACGTATCGGAGGGATGTGATTGGGGGGGGGGGGGGGGGGTAGAAACGGCCACGCGATCGAAAACGGATGTACGTTAATTCCCGTGAAATCCGTTTACTGTCCGGGAACGTTAATTAGTTAACACCGAACGTTTACGACCTAAGAAAACGGTGTGCACTGCCGGTTCGTCCGCACGACGTCTTGAAGACCGGATAAATTGTTGTCCACGACCATTCGCCGTATGTCCCCGTGCGCTAACGTAAAACGTAAAACGCGTGCACCGGCATAGGCGTTCGATACACGGCGAGCATTAAAGGCTCTCCCCTCCCCCCACCACCGATAATCGACCAGTCAGTCGGACGGATACGTTGTTGATTAACACCGGGACGGACGCGACGACGGCAATGGTGAAAACCGATAACAATAGGTCTGGAAATCATCGTGTTAAATTGAGTTTCGGACGTCCGAAACAGGTGTGCCGCACCGCGGGTGCAGGTGGTTTACGGGCGTTTTTTTTTTTTTTTTTTCGTTTTATTTTTATTTTTCCTCCAGATCCGTCGGACTGAATTTAAATGTGTACACATGTACGCGCGTGTGTGTAGATGTAATGTACGGACCCGAGGACCGGAAGTACGTATGCCGTATGCATGCGTCTGCTCGCGAACACGTAGGAAACGCTATTAAAGCTCACTCAGACGCGTTTAAAAAAACACTATATTTCAGACTTACCGAACTCGAGGCCCCCATGCTAATTCGACCGTTTTTTTTTTCTCTCCTTTACGCACCCTCCGCCCCCGGCCACATTCTACCCCACACATGTGTGCCGCCGCCGTATTACGGTTTTTTCGAATAGTACGTCCAGTGACGTAATAATATTTCACGGCCGAACGGAACGCGCGGTGCGTGGGGTCTTCCGATCGGATTTATCCGGAAAACTGCTGGTCATGCCCTAATGGAGGACGCGGGCCGTAGGACGCAAGTAAACAGAACATTGCAATAATGCGCGCGAATATCAATAGCGCACATGCGTGTACATATATTATGTTGTGTGGACGCGCATGCCAGACGTCACGTCGCCCCGGTGTTCGCGGACTTGTTTTGCGGATTTCTGCGGCCTTCGCGGCATCCGACAGCGGGGAGCCCGCATCGCGAACGATGATCGATCGATCGAATGGGGTAACGAACAGTGCCGTGTTCGGCGGTGGTGCAGGGGATGTGATGAACCGGAGCCTCAGACGCACGTCCTAGGCAGGCGTTTTCACCGACACGAACCAACGCATCACGGTTTTATCGTAAAATGTTGAATAATGATCCGAGCATTCTATAGGCTTCTAAATACATTGCAATTAGTTAACCATCCGCTTCCATTTATACATTGGTATTGGAATCGTAGGCCAAACATAAAGTCCAACGCGAATGTCCGATCAATTATCTCGGTCAGTACTTTATTTATATTTCTGAACGGATTAGTAGTTTTCAGGACGGCAACTCGTGATACTTAAATCCGACACCGGTAGCGGATCGCGTACACGGTGATGTGGACTGCCGCCGCACGGAAGACGTTTCGGAATTATAACTGTGGGAATACTCGATTAAAAATATAATTTTACTGATGTTATCGCGGTCGGATTGTCGTCGCCGTTCTAAGCGTCCGGTGACGGGTCGTTGCCGTCGGTTTCGGGAGAGTTGTCACGCGCGTAGAAGACACCGGAGGTCCGACGTCGTTCAAGACGAGACATTTTAAAGAGTTTTTATTTTTATATCTTTCCCTTGGATAATATTATTATATGACCATCAAATTACAGTAATTACGTCACGTGTTTATGTGATACTATTATGTACGAGGGTTCCGTGCGAACAAAATGTTCGGACTCGAAGCCAACATAATATACGCGTAATATGTAGGGCGGATAACAGTCCACAAGGTCGTCAAAAATTATAGGGTGACTGTAACGTCCGAATGTTTGAACGCAGAAAATGCAATCAAAACGGAACCGATCATTAATTTATTCTGACGGCTCGTAAATACGTAGTCGCTGTCTCGTCGTCGTTATATTTAAATGCAAACGTGTGTGTGTATTATTTACGTGCGATGTACGTATGGCTTATTAAAAAAAAAAAAAAAAAAAACGATCGTTACTTCTTATATCGACACGAATTTATATTATAAATCATAGGGGGCCCGCATACAGATGTATTTACAGTGCATAGGAACAGTGTATTGTACCTAATATATAACTACTGTGGGTTTGTGGCTGAATAAATTCATAATTAGGTTTATCAAAATACCGTGAATGCGTAAATAAAATTGCATTGTGCATGATAAGCGATATAATAAATGTTTACGGCCGTTTTTGAAATGACGCGTGACACAACGTATAATCGAATGGTTTTTTTTTTTTTTAGATTATTTAGATTATTTAAAAAAATAAATAAATTATAGTACGTTTTATGATAATAAAAAAAAAAAATATCGTAAAATATAATTTTGATGACATCGAAATAAAACGCAGAAGCAGTAGAATCCCTGAATCTACAGGTTCCATTAAACAGCGTATAGACCAACCATAAGACGGTGAACTATAAGTCATTGGGTTTTGAATTGGATCGATTTATAGTGACTATTTTTAATTTTCTAGACTATGTTCGGAGATTTTTTTTTTTTTTAAATATATTTGTGTCAATTAAAACCTTATGTTGTTGTTTGAATGTATTTCATAATATGACGCCAGTTTTATTGAATACTATTTGACAGGCTTAGACTTATACATTGAACATATATGTCTACATTTGCTAGTACTTTTAACATAAACGTTCACTTTCGATTCAAAACGATTTTATTGTTAAATTTGTTCCAAAATGTTTACACTGTGTTGATCTTCAATTAAATGGCAACGTTGTGAAAACTAAAACGTGCGTTCTTCCTTTATCGATATCCGTCTGGTGTTCAGCGACAATGTCGAAACAATTTCAAAAGGACACATATACGGCTTTGTACATTATTATTTTTGGTGAGATATGACAACATACCGTTATGGTTCATTTCTCTTCTTGTGTTGTATACCTAGCAGAAATGGATTTCGAACATTTTAACGGCTGTCAACATGTCGAACGCTATTACTTCCACCGATGTTTGGATTTCAATACGCTGCTCTACGTAGGGTCAGTATTTATTCAAGAACTCTCAGAAAGAAGAGAGGGGGATAGATCTGAGTGGACTCATTTAATGCCCACGTAGATTTATTATAGTTTAAACGAAAAATAACATTTTATGATCACACGAGAATTATTATTATGAACACAATACCGGACCGTTATTCAAAGTATTACCGTGTACTTATAAATTGGTCACTTCGCGATACATAGTTGGTATCTTACAAATCGTATTTGTACATAAAATAAATAAAACGGGTACACCATCTGGTATATATTTTGTATATATCTGGTAGAAATGCGCGATTCGTACACACACATATGCTATAATTCGGTACGCTGCAATGTAATTAATGCCAAGCTAACCTATCCATGCCATAAATACATAGTTCAAGAACGTAGAGAAGAACACCGAAATATTCGGAACGATCAATAACAGTAACACGAAAACAATACAGTGCGAAACCTGTGAGACGCTAATAAAAGTATTAGAACCTCCGATGAGTTTCGAAATCATAAACGTATAATGTACCTAAGTTCTTACGATGAAACACGGTAAACGTCCATGTGCCTCTAAGATTCGCATACATTTCATAATACGAACCGGCAACGTTGAAGCGTTGAATATACCGATGAAACCAAACGAAAAAAACACACATTATTGTAAAATCAATACATTCTTCACTCCGTTCAGAATCTAATAAAATACAATACGCTATGGTATCGTTTCCTACAGTTCGAATGCCGAATAACCGTACCTAAACGCATATTGTAGCATTCCGTTTCGCACAAAAAGTTTCGTATAAATATACGACGTGTGGTATTTGGGAGAGGAGGTATCGATTACAGCATTTCCGCGGTTAAAAACGTATATGATGTTTTTGCTTAGGTATACGTACACGCGCATTGTTCGCTATTCGTTTCGAATCTCCGCCCATGGGGTTTCGGTTACGGGGCAATTGGAATACGGGCGGAATTGTGTTTTCTAAGGTCAACGTGACGCGTATCCCGTCATTATTGAATTCGTGGTTTGCGTACGTTTAATTACGCATATTATGTAGAGGGAATACGCCTTTGCCGGGAAATGAAAAAAAAATTAAATCCCTAATACGCCGCTGCACGAAAACCGGAATTGATGAATCCATGAATATACCACCGCTAAAGGTGTCCGAATTAGCCTATACAGACGTCAATAACCGTTTTTTTATTTTTTTTTTGCGCTGCAAACGAAATTCTCGCGGGTTTATTTCCGGTCCACGTGCCTACGCACGTAAGTACAATAATATTAGTTACGAGTGTACAAACAAAACTCAACGATTTAATTTTCTTATATTTGTACGTTTCCGTTTCGGATCGCATTACTGTACTACGGAACCGTTTTGGCGGAATGCCGATGGCCGAATCATAAGGTACACAGGGTTAAAGGACAAATCTGAGGATACCGAACACACCTGGTAATATACATCCATCGAAGTAGACCATCTGCTGTTTGGTAATAATAAAAGAACGAAGAAGCGTGCCCGGCCGTTGCGACGATATATTGTATAACACACACACACACACACGTGTATGTATGAATGTACACGCGTGTACTCTGAAAATCTCGTGTGCTGAAGAACGTTGAAAGAACGAATTTTTAAGAAAAAAAAATACCCCAACCAAACAGCTGAAAAAGAAACTCGAAGCGACTAACTGAATTTAAAATAAACTAGTTTTTCGTCTTTAGAATTCGCAAAACATTTTTTTAAAACTCTTTTGCATTGGAAAAAAAAAATTAAATATCAATAATTGTAGGTAATAAAAAAAAATCAACAATCATTATAAGCCGTGCACGCAATGTGACAACGTTTTTTTTTTTCCTACGTTTACTAGTTACTCGTAACATTATAAAAACCAGTAGGTTGTTGAATAATGCGACATTGTTATTATATGGCAAAACAATAATCGTAATTCCTTAATTATTTTAGATATTATCTATACTAACACGATATATAGTTAATAAACTAATATACATATTCCTAAACGTATATGTGTATTTAAACATATCTTATTTCATAACATAAAATGTATGTGCAGTGGTGAAGAAACCGTGTAATTCGATTATACGTGAAAATGGTTTATTTATTAGCTATTTGAAATCGACGCGCACAATTATCAGATGTTCGATTAAATTATACATCTAAACGTATAAACTAATTATGTAATTGGGGGAATCGTGATGGCTTTCGACATTTCGGTTATACGTAGTTCCGTCGCGCGCCATGTAACCACGGAAAGAACCTAAAGAATAATTAACGTAGGAATCCGCAACGGTTTTTAAACGACCACGGTGTCGGAACCTTGTGCGCATCGCCGAACGGGGAAAACGAGTGCACCGCAGATAGCGCACTGTAAAACAGTATCGTATAAGCATTTAAACGTCATCGTATATTATACATCATAATATCCGTATGTAAATATGTGGTAGACGAATTATTCTGTTCGGATGAACGCGAGTCCGTGTAGCAAAAGCTAAAGCGATTATACACAATATGTACATATGATTTTTGCAAGTATACGGTGTAACGACCTGGCGGTCTCGCATGTGAGAAAAAAACAACAACAACGATCTGGGAGGGCTAAATCTAAATATGTGCACACGCACGCACAATGATCGTACTAATTTGCCACGTACACAATACCCTTTCACGGCATTATTATGTAAAAACGTAATCGGAATAAATAATTTTAATACCGGCCCGGAGGAGCCGCCACCGAGTCCTGGGACTACGGTTTCCCAAAGGGTGTAGGTACGCGCCACCCCAAAGACGCACGGCGGTAGCGGTGCTCTACGACCGTACTGCAACGCATATCATCCCTCTGTATACGTATATAGTCGTAGTGCACACCGCGAAGTGTTTTAATCCGCAATAACTGTCTGGGTTTTACGACTTTGGTTGGTCACCACCCCATTTTATTATTATCGTTATTATTTTTATTATTATTATTATTATTACTACGTATTACATTGTACATCGTCCTAGGTGTTGATACGTATAAAGATACGTAATCGCGAACGCGTAAATCACGTTGCGTAGTTTTATCACCTGACCCGCGAATCGTCGGACTTAGAAAACGTGTACTGCGATCGCGGACGCATTTGAAGTCGGTTAAAGTCTTTCGAGTATTTTACGTACTTCGCACGTACAAAAAGTAACAACGCGTATATTATGCATATACAATATAATGTAATAAATTTATGCGTAGGGAAGAAATAGACACATAAATTGCGATCGGCGCGCGGTAAGCATGACTGCTGCTGCATGTGGGGATGGAACGGGGCGGTAGTGGTGTCGGCGCGATGATGGGAAAAAATTCGGAATTCCAGGACAAAAGAGCCGAAAAACCAGACGTCTGATCTTTTGTGGATTGCCCCTCCGTCTGGCCGAAAGGCGCTTCACTTGACCTTTTTTTTCGCCTCGCTCTCTTATTCGACTAACGTTCAGGGGGTCGCATCCCTCTAAATTCGACGGCGGTGGTGGTGGCGGCGGCGGCGGCAGGTTAACGCATTATTATACAGTATATAAGGTCTTACGCACTACGTATACATACACGGAGAGGGTCTGCCGCTGAAAAGACAAAAAAAGAAAAAAAGACGGCGTGTTTAATGCGCAACCGAGATGGGGTGTCCCCGGGGGGAGAGATCCAGTTTTCGCCACACTATACACCGCTGTTGTTTGGCACCGATTGGCCCGGAGATTTTCTTATTCCCATAAAACGTTATTTATAACGTTTTAAAAATTGTAACGGACCGGTTCTCCTTGTTTCCGTCTTTGTTTTCGTTCTCCCTCTCTTTCACTACGTATGTATATATTATTATGTACATTTTTTTTCACGTCTGGGTCTCCTGCGTTTCCGTGCCCGAGAAATCTATACGACGCGATACGAATCTGTTTCGTATCGACACTTCGGGGTAATTGGCACCGGGGGTAGTTGAAAAAAATACAGTTCAGTTCGCGTCCGCGAATAATACCATTAATCGGCTTAAATTCTCGTCGTGCGGTTAAAAGAGAGATGTTTTCGAAGATTTCGATTTTCGATTGTCCGCAATCTACATAATAGCATTCGGATTGTTCGCCTACCCGCCGCGACCATACGGACCTGGGAAATACATGTCATAATAAAACCTGTACAATGACGACGTTATTCCGACCAAAATATACCGTCGATATTCGATCAAAGTCCTTTCACCCAAAGGTAGTTTAACCGTATAAAAAAAAAAAGGTTCTCAGCGTTTTATTTAATACCGAGGTACGTTGCTTAAACATTTGACGGTGACCATCGCGTATTCTTCGATCGTTATGGGGTTTCAATTAAACACGCTTTAACGAATATCTATCAATCGCGCCAGACGTTTTTCGGCCCAATGTACAACCTATTCATACGCATACGAGTATACGTAAGAAATCGTGGAAAACCGCGGACCGTGGATCAGACCCCCGGGCACGAGCAGCAGTGATTTCCAAAATCCCACGGGATATTCCACGGAAATCTGATGATTGCGCTGCACGGATCAAAAGTCGCTCTAAACACTACCGCCCCGACGTCGATCGTTCTAGTCGGTATACGTGTGCGGAATGCATTGCGATATTATGTAGAGTGCGTAAAAAGCGCGTGTTGGTTCGTTACGGCAAGAAACGACGACCGTTTCTCCGGGCGGGGGATTCGCGCGCTACCATTACCGTATCCGATCTTCGCCCGTAGCCGATCGTCGTCCGACTCGATTTCGTCGGACCGGTCGTCCTCCGACCGTAAGTCGGTCCCGCCGACAAAGTGCGAACCGGTTTCCCGCGACAGGGCGGTGCGTGGCATCTTCTGGCCATTACGCGCAACAATGTGCGCATTGTTGTCGGTCCGCGCAAACTCGTACGGGGCACCGCACACCGGTCGTGCAAACCGAATTTCTCATGACGGGCGTCCGCGCGTAAATTCATAATGATATTCCGAATGTCCAGCTGCGACATTGTCGCGAGCGAATCTTCCTTACGTAAACACAACACGCACGACTCTGGACGCGACGCTATATGCGCGCAGCCGCTGACCCCGTAAAAAAAAAAAATAACAATAACAATAATAATAATAATAATAATAAATAAGAGTATAAAGGAAAGAGGAAAAAAGGTTATCAAAAGACGCACGTGCAGTGTGTTTTGACGCCCATCGACCGGAGCGTGTTAAGAAATAAGACGTGCGCTCGTAAATCTTTCGTCGCGGGGGAAAGAAAAAAAAAAAAAAGAAAAAAAACGTTAAGATAAAATACGATCCGCAGTAACGTGAACGGTATTTTATTTCTTCACCTTTCCGGAGAGTGAGTGACTGCAGCGTTTAGCAGTGCACAACGGTATTATTACCTACGTGTCGCAGTACGGGTACGCGACGAACGCCGCGGAGACCTGAACGCACGCGAGGCATACGGAAAAAAAAAATAATAATAATAATAATAAAAAAAACCGAGGTGAGAGCGTATTTGGGGGGAGACGGAAAAAACCGTGCTCGACGTGTAGTTTTCGTCAACTGCGGAGACGCGTGATTGACAAGTACATTTGCATTATTATGCACGTACCGCGTGCAGCTCCGCCAGATATGCGTGCGAGACGTGTGCAGTCTAGACGCGACGAGGAGTATAATGAGAGAGCGAGAGAGGCGGAGGAAACCAGTCCGGCGGGGCATTGTTCGATTTTTAGGGCTCAGACGGCGACGGCGACGGCGACGACGACGGTGACGGGCTACGGGGTTCGCCGCAGCCACCGCGCGGGTCCAGCTTTCGGAGACAAAGGTCGAGACCGCGCCGGAGTCGCGCACAAAAGAATCACGGCACTGTGCGTAATTATTGCTGCCGTCGAAATCGGCGGTTGACCGAGTGGTGCTCGTGTGGAGAGAGAGAGAGAGAAACCGGAACACTTTTTCCGATCGGTCCACCGCCTCGTCTACGTACAGTGTAATAAACACAACAATAATAGTAATGTGCAATACGTTAAGGTAGGTACAACGCTGTGGGCGGCGTCGTAACGAATCGGTTTCAGATTTCACGACCGCATTACCGCGTGCACGAACCGAGACATGGGTGGGCGGTGTTCGCCCTGTACGACGATGATGTGGCGGCAACGTGAAACATGTCGGCCGAAGGATCGCACAAATATACGGCAAAGGATTTGACCGAACAGGCATAGTTTTTTTTATGAGATTACCGACACCGAAAAGGAAACGGATCGGCTGCCGGTGTTACACGCCTCCGAAATGTTATCTATCAACAGAGTTGCTCTTTTAATCGTCCACCTGGTCGGCGCGTGATCTTACAACGCTCTCGGCGTTAGAAATGGAACTGCAGGTCCAGTGGTTTCGAGAACTCGATAAGGTTCGGAACGGTTGAAAATTAAACGCCGAAATCACGTGGTAGGCGAGGGCCACTCAAATGAAGTCACACGATGATAGTGCGTGCGTAAGACGTGTTGACCATCAGCCGTGACGCGGTCCCGGCGGTTTTTTAAGGTTATGATGCGAGGAGCGTGTTCCGTGCCGTCGGCTAGCATACGGAGCGAGTAAAGGTATTTTTCTCGTGCGATCGACAAGCATACAATTCCGACCAGTTCGTCTCGTGGCTCCCAATGATTTTCTTACGTACCGAGTGCTGTATATTTGTACAGTCTTACACGTGTATGTGTGTACGTTTTTTTTTTTTTTTTTGACATGCGCTAATTTATTCCGCCCTTCGTCAGCCGGGACGAAACACAATACAATAGACTAAACGTGCGGGAACACACAACATAGTCCTTATCTGATCGTGGCATTCCGAATTCAATGTACGAATATTCTTTCCCCGCAGAGCACGCGCCAAGAAACCGTCTTATTAGTAACACTAATATATTACAAACAACAATAACGGGGGAAAACTTCTAGATCGTACGCGTATCGTTACCGACCAGATGGTACCGGATGATTGTCGCCCCACGACCTAATCGTCATTCGCCATCGGTTGACAAACATAGTATTATTATACACGCACGGTTAATTTGATGGTTTATTGACTTGCACGACGAATGTTTAGCAGACAGAAAACGGGCGATTTCCGCGAGTTTTCAAAATGCGGTCGGACCACAGAGTCTTACGAAACAACTGGGGAACAAAAGGGAACAAAACTACTACGTGGTGACGAGTTGTTATTACGAAATGAGAGACGTTTACGTACGTTCCCACGGAGCTCTCCGTAGACACCTGAAACGTACTTACTAAACATATTTGCGCGTAAAAAGACGTTTGATACTCACATGTCGATACGTCTTGGCGCATTTGTCGGATCAGCTGATGATAGTCGGTTACGTTTTTCTCGTATCCAAAATATCCGTGTCATATCACATCGAAAACCGACGATTCGACTAGGTGGAAAATATTTAATTTAAAAGATAAGGGGGAAAAAAAAATTCGCATAACGTAAAAAAAAAAAAATTATCACGCGAGCACTGTCATGTTTCCGATGCTAATATTTATTATGATTACTAATGCTATTTTATTTTTTCAATACGTATACTATTACACTAACTCGCGCGAAGTTGTTAAGAGTCGTATGAACGCGTGGGCCCGACCAACGTGCAACGCCAAGAGTCAAACGAGAACTGAAGTCTATCGGCAGTCGAGCGACTGGTTCACGTGCGTGTGCGCGCGCGCGCTCGCGTATGTGTGTGTGTTGTATACGTACTACTACTACTACTACTACTACTACTACTGCTACGCGACGTGTTTTCCATTTTAACATTTTGACGATTTACAGCTGCTTGCATGGCCCCATTATACACACGTTATAGTGGCGCGCCACCTTTTGTGTATTATACATTCATTTTTTTTTTTTTCTTCTTACTTTTTATAGCATTGTAATACCTGTGCCTTTTCGGCGGTGTGTTACCTGCGCGCGCGTATGTAAGAAACCCCGGGCCGCGTTTTATTACATTGTTTGGGCAATACCTTTTTACGCGTAGGTCTCCTCCCCGAAACGTTTCCTTGGGGCTAACTTACGGCACGTACAATATACATATAATACTGTACACGAGTATTATGTATATATTATTATGTGCACTATATACTTGTTTTTAATTAACGTTTTGTTTCAATTTGTTTTTTTTTTTTTTTTTTCGGCATTGCAGTCGTTTACAAGCCGATACAACGTGAAACATACATATGTCGTGCGTATACGAGTACGTTTTGAGGGAGATAGTGGGACAGTAATCAACTTATAGTGGTAACGGAATCAAGAGAGGTCTTAATTATTCCGTATACGAAATCTCTTCTTTCGAAAACAAAACTGGTCGAAAAATCGTGCTCTTTGTTATTCTATTTCGGAAAAAAATTGTTTTTCAAGTTAATAAAAACCGCAAACATAACAATAAAAACATGCGTCTCGAATATATCGTCGATTTGATCAGTGTATCTCAACTTCGTTTATCCATGGATGCGGAATTTGCGGAACCACAGTCTTTTTTTTTTTCAATAATCATAGTACTACAGACATATTTTTTCTAATGAGGAAACCACTCCGATACACCCGTCACAGAAGTGCGTGTGGTTAATACGCTCTAAAGAAAATAAGGACAGCATAGTTCAAATTCGTAAATGTTATTTGCCAATTTGTTTTTTCCCAAACTTTTCACGTAGCCATTGGCCCTGACTTATGGAACCTTTAGGTATTTTGAAACACCAGTTGGGAAATTCTGGTGTAGATATACTGTACTTACATAATAATGTATAGTTTTTAGTAGAAAATCTTAAATTGTATAAGAAAATTGTTGAACAGAAATGGGTTATTATATGTTTTAAAATGTTTTTTCTTGTGTTAGTTGACATATTCGTTACACGAATGTACGAGTACATATGTGAACATCGTTAGCCCTTGAACAAATCCACTAAAAATTAAATTAGGTATGTAAATTAGAATGTAATTGATCATTTTGGTTGAACATAAATTATGACTAAATGTCCCATTATTTTTGTTAATAGTTTCCGTATGTAATTAATGAGAGGAATATACGTTAAAAAAAAAAACCACTATAATAAAATTTAAAAATGTGACAAATAATGTGTTTAATTACGTCGTATAGCGTCACACGGTAAAATGTTTACAAACTTTAAATTGATAAAATATGTTCATGATTCATTTTGATAAGATCGACATAACATACTGGTACAAAATGATAGTACCGGTTACATCTAAATCTAAATCAAATTACTTTTCTTTTCTTTTTTTTTTTTTTTTTTACACATTTTTATCGAAATCTAAAGAAAAATATTTATTTGAAAATTGACTTTAATGGGATTTTAATTATAAAACGCAAAAGACCATATTCTTCAGTGGCCTACGAGACTGTTAAAAATGTATATGTTTATAGATGATATATACTATACACTGTAGATATAATAAGTCAGATGTTATCACTGATTTCAAAGACATATGTAAGTACTTTTATATAATATACTTCTACATCCAGTTTTACACTAAATTTTACGCTATATCCTAGTTTTTACATAACTAGGATAATCCTTTGCTATATTGTATTAATTCGAATATTTGATGTTAATTGAATTTTGAGCGAACTCATGTTTACGAAAAAATTACTACTATGTTTTATCTCCATACGAAATGAATTTACTCCATATTTCTGGAAGATATTCTAACAAGCTCTATAATATAACGAAATACAGACGAATTTAAAAGAAAAACAATAACTACCTCTTTTATGGTGTTTTATGGGCAAAGGGAAAATAAAAATATAGAAAACATACAGAAATATTTGATAATTATTTATCCGATATTTGCTAAAATGTTTAATGAACTCGTTTTGCATACATGTGTGTTAATAATTGGGGTCCATTTGTATGCACAATCCCATAAATTATCAGCTATTCGATTGTACATAGTTGTCACAATATTAAATGTTTAACATTTTCGATAATTATTAATTTCAAGTACAAAGCGACAAAACATATTTTGTAATAATACAATTTTCATTTCAATTCACGATTTAGTGAGATTACGTATCCACACGTGTGTAACTGTATATTTAGTTTTATGATTTGATTCACGAAATTTGACATTTATCCTATCTTAACAAATAAATAATGTATTTAAAAATAATTTTTATTTGGTTTACGGTTATTATTTGTCATAACTAAACCATATTATTGTGTCGACTATTTGAAAATATTGATTAATGTTTATGTCGGGTCCATCGGGTATAGTACCATAATAGTATTTAATAAAAACGATCGAATATCAAAATCATAAGTTAGCTTTCGATGTGCCATCAAGCAGAAAGAATAACAATAACCCCTCTTATTACCCTACCAATTGATCCAATAACCAACGGCCCGTTAACTTTTCGACCATAATGTCCTCACACAACGTATGCGTGATAAAAATAATATTGTAATTATACACACACAATAACGCACATGTATCTGCAATGCGTATTAATTATCCTACGACGGTAAATAATATTATTATTAATATTCAAACCTATCAATTTGATACGGTCGAAAATTTAATATCTCGTATATGTGTATTATAATAATATGTACAGAAAAATATTGGTGAAATTCGTATTTACCGGTTTTTTTTTTTGTATATAAACAACTAGTTGCCTACACGTGGTATTATTATATGTACCACAACGTTTATGTATGCGGTTTTTTTGTACACGCATTTTGTCAACGTTGTGTACACGTATAGCAGCTAATAGTTTACAGTTCATGCGGATAAGATCATATTAAACATTAGGCAGGATAAGCAAATGTCTATGACCTCCGTTATAAGGGAACCTAGGATTTTTATGAACTTTTTATTTTTTTAAATACAACTCTCGTCTATGAAAAAAATTATAAGTAAAATATAATCTTATTCTTCTTCTCCTTCGCCTTCGCCTTCGCCTTTCTTCCAACTATTTGTAGTCGACCACCCTTGTCCTAAACCTCCACTCGTCTCGATTTTCTGCATCCCCTTCGCATACACCAACAGCCCTCGTGTCGTTTTCAATCGTATTCAACTATATCTTTTTTGGTCTTCCTCTATTCCCTTCAACGTTTATTTTCGTAAATACTCTTACTGCTTTTGTAACCTTTAGCCACGTCATATACCCCAACCCATCTCAGACTATTTTCTCTCATCTTGTCGACTATCGAAGCTACACCAATAAAATGCCTCTCACGTAGTCGTTTCTTATTCTATCTTCACTTGTCACTCCACTCGTCCATCTAAGTATTCTCATTTCCGCACACTTCGTTTTATTCTCCTGTCAACCGCCGAACACTTCGAACCCCATGGCTTAGTTGGTCTCGCTACACTTCTGTACGATTTATCTTTCAGCTATTTTGCAAGCAAAAAATAAAAATCAGCGAAAAATGCTGCATTTTTTATTTATTCCAAGGGCCTCAAAACATGTTTAAACCAGCGAATAGGGACAAATGACCGTAGCCGTTCGGACGTGGGAAAAATTGAACGTAAAAAAACCAAAATATAAATAAAATAAATACTATTATTATTATAATATATCATCGTTAAAATATGTGTGAAAAATTGAAGAAAAAAAAAATTAAGAATTCTAGTTTATTTACAGATGTTTATAAATTATAAAACCTTTGATATTATATGTTCGTAATATAACTGATAATACCGTATCATGTCGAACCTAATTATATTATTTTTTAACGTCCAATTGTCCCCGCGTCCAAACGGCTACGTTCATTTGTCCTGGATCGTTAGATCAATCTCTGCACGCAGGACGGCCGCCGCGCACAGTGGTGCGATATTAAATTGCGGAACGCATTATTGTCATACCCGGGAATCTTAACGAGCTGCATTTAGTTGTTAGCTGTGGCGGTAAAACGATAACATTATAATAGAGCCCCGTACGATGGTCGGTATAATTAAAACGTTATACTAACCGCGAAACGTTTAGCGGTTGTAGTATCGTAAAAACGACCGCACACGGGTGTAAATCACGCGGCGGCGGAGTTCGGCAACAGTAGTGTCATTCGCGGTGACTTTAACGCTCCGCGGCGCCGGCGACCCGTTAACGACGGAGGGTGCAGTTCACCCGAAATGCCCGTCGTTTAACGCGCACGCATTCACACGTCACGTGTAATGTTGTACATAAATTTGTGCTATTACTTTTATTACTGTTATTACTGTTATTCTGTTATTGTTACCGGTGTACACCGGCGAGACGGTCGTGGACAACACGAAAAATGATCATTACGCGCACGTTTCCATAGCGAGCGTTTGTCATAACATTGTGGGGGGAAAAAATATAATGATGTTATGATCTTGTGTGTTATGTAATAATAAGAAAATACGATATTTCGACGGTGAACCCGCTGCGACGCGTCACAGAAATAGATATCATCCCCACGGTACGCCTCGACGTCACACTTTATTTTCGTGTAAATACTATTATTTTTTTTTTTTATTAGCGCAAGGGATTTCATATGTCTCGTGGAATCTCGGTACAGATTTATGAAAACACTAATATTCCCACGAAATACTTTTAAAAATACTTATTTCGGCCTTGCTTATTTTTATTTATTTTTTTTTATTACAATATAACCTTATCAGTACTCGTGATAGTATACACAGTGTTCGAATTGAGTACATTACATTACCTTTTAAATTCTGTGGGACAATGACATACTATGGCCGCGTTATATTTATTACGAACATTTTTTCATGCCCATTCCAAACAATAGTACAATTAATTTTTTTCTTTTTTTTTGAGGTCTGTGTAAACCAAAGAAACGAGTATTCGTTAAGTAAGTATGTAATATATAAGGCAGTGAAGTTGTTGCATTTGCATGTTTTTTGTTATTACTGAATTAGCTAAAAATATGTTTCGTTAAACTCTTAATTTAAACAAAAAAAAAATTATATTGCAATAAATGCAATTTTAGCGATTTTTCAATTTTACAGCAATTTTAACTATTTTTCATTATTTTTGTTTACATTTAAGATTATATAACTTAATATATTAAATAAAAGTAACTAAACGTAGCAGTGAACAAATTTCTATATTTGTTGTAATACCAACTTATTATTTCTCTAAAGCGATTATCGCATTTTGGTCGTTAAGAAAAAAACTTATATTTAAAAATACCGAAATAATTACATTTTTTCAATGCAATTTTTAATATATTTTAATGCAATAATGCAATAAATTTAGTGTGTTTTTTAATGCAATAACTTCACTACCCTAGTGATATATTACCTCCAATATTGTAACTAAATCATTTTGTATTGGTATTTCATTTTTGTGAAAAATTTATTTATCGGATTTTTTAGTGTTTAAATACAAATATTCACATTACATTAAAAATACTCATAATATTGGACCACTTTATGGATTAAAAAAATAACTGAAAACAAAGATATTAATGTAATTTTATTTTGTATATCTTATGGTTTTCGTTTTTAAAGCATATTTCTCTATTCTATACTTTTCGGTGTCTATTATATATAATTTGAAAAAAACAGAACTTATTGATAAAATAATGGTAACTATTTCGTCCATTACTACAATAAAGCCATACAAAATAACAATCAGTATTGATATTTTTTATTTTTGTTAGTTTTTAATATACGAGTATAAGAATATTATGATAGTTTTCGGTGCCGTTAAGCTACTGTTGACTTATTGACTTTTGACGCACGCCCGCGTTTTTCTACGTTTTCTGGTGGCGCGTAATTATTTTTATTACGACTGACGAACAATATTATTGGAACACGAAAAAAACGCATACTATATACTGATTGTTAATATTTAATTTGTCTTAATTTGCGTTTGATTACTTTTTAGAGCTTCAAGTCCCCTTAGCCCAAATGTTACCGATTTCGCCGTCGTGCGTTTGCTGGCATTTATCCGCTTCTGGCATTTATCCGCTTTTACATACACGTGCACACGAATGCGGTGTACTCGATAATATATGCATCGTCGATGACTGCAGGGCATGTGCTGTTTACGTTTATTATTACGACCGCGGTTCGTATGGGTCGTTAACATGCAAATCACCGTTTTCAAACGACAAATTTCAACTAGTCGTATACAAATGACTTTTTTTTCTTCTAAACCCTACGCACACCATTGTCGACCGGTAATAACGAATTAATATTTATGCACATATACGGACGCATCCCCGGTGTACATTTCGATTATTCGTGTATCGTAAATATAATGAAATGTAGTCTAGATCACATTTGATGGCTCAATTACGGATCCGGCGTAGCAGTACTACTGCGCACGCATTATTGTTTGTTGTACGGCAATACCACGCGAGCAACGATGACAAAAAAACATCTGACAAATTGACCTCCATTAAACAGCACAAAAGGAGACAACAATAGTAGGATTATTGCGATTGTACCTTGCACTTCATTTGCTGTATTTAGACAATGATTTCCGTACTAGATATCGAGCCAGTTTCATTCATCGCCTTTAATACCGTACATATATATTTATATACATTATTACCGAATGGTATATGTGACGCACACACATATTTTACCGCGGTCATCGGGATACCCTAATGAGTTGCGCCGGTGGCGGGTGGGGGAGCCATTAATCCCGGTGGGGCATTTTCCTCGACCCCGATACCACGTGCACGTATGCGATGATACGTCCGACGTTGTTTCGGGTATGACGAATAACCGACGGCACACGGCGACACGACGAGTGCATAACGAAATATGACAAATACGACTTAACGCGTGACACCGTAGTAGTTTGATCGCGAATCGTTTTTGCCCTTTCGTTCCGGAACAAGTCTGATCCATCGGCGGCGGAGGGCGGTGGCGAATGTTTACGCATATATTCCCTGGCAATAAGACCGATACGGCGATAAACCGCGTTCACACGTATCGCGAGCAATGCCTTCGATTCGATCTCGAAACAGCAGTAGTAACGCACTCGATTTGGAAACATCAAGCAGCACCAAATTTACGACATCATTCGCAATGGGAGCACGTACGTTTTCGGCCAACGCTTCGCGTGTCTACAACTTGACGATACCTGTGACACATTCAAAAAACATTTATCCCGTGTTCATTGCACGAACCACTAGTGGATGAAACAGTAGAACCGGATGACTTTAAATTAAACTGAAAGTTTTAACGCGGTCCGAATACTTAAACCTAGAAATCAATGTAATTATCAAAACTATTTTATTCGTGACCGCTTTGCACAAGGGAACGTAAAACGGTGCGCGTACAGTTTAAATTGTTTCGCAGATGCGTTATCGACGATCCTTGTTGGGTATTTAAAACGTAACCGATGTTAATCGTTTTAACTTCGTGAATATTATGACCGATAAATTAAAAAAAAAATAAAAGATTAACGCCCCGTTAATTAATATAGAGTTTGACTCGATGAATCGTATTTCATGAAGTTTTAGACCACGTGCGTTACGCACGGACACCACACACGAGAACGACTTAACACGGTTTATCAAAACAAAAGTTTCGTTATGCATGCGGTTTAGCCCACGCGAAAGCGCAAAATATACCGAAATTAATTTAACGTACTCGAGAAACTTTTGTATATTTCAAACATTCCAGGCCTCTCGAACTTTTCACCGTCGCCGAACTTCTCGAACAATAAAAACATAAAATTATCAAACATGTATATTGACTCGTGCACGCGTCTATACGCAACACAGGATGTTAATTTTACTGTAATGGCAATATCACTACGTGCGAATTTAATTATTAGTATTTATTTTTTTTTTCTAATTTTTTTTTTTTTTTTTTGTTTATTAAAAAGAACCCCTCTTTCATAATTGTAATTCTCAATGTAATAAAACGTATAAATAAAAGAGAACTCGAACATCGTTATTATTCTACAGAAGAGATACTGAGAATAACAATTGATACTAAACCCTCGTGGGACGCGATGGGACGTTTTGTTTCGTCGAACACCGAACCGTTTTCTAAATGTCGCATCTTTTTCAATTGTGTTGAAACGAACATTCTACTAACCGAAAAAGTATTCACTAAACAGGAGCATCCGAATCAGATTGTAAACTGTTTGACTCATTGTGTCCTCGGTACCGTGTCGTACGAGAAACACAGCGATGAACATTCAAGTTGATTGTTTTCCGACTCTCCGAGTTTTTATTTTAAAACATTACCATATCTCTGTGCGTGTGTCTTTTTCGATGCAGCGTTTGGTCCCAGATCGGTAGGATATCGGTAGCCACGTTGCTGTTTTCGTGATCGTGATGTTTATTGAGCTTAGCTGATTTTTTGCATCGTCAACATTTTTGGTCCCTCAAGTAAACGTTATTGTTCACGTACGTCTTGGTTCAAAATACAATGTTTTCATCTTAATTTTAATATCGTGTTGCGTCCGACATATTTTTCTTTCGTCGTTCCATTACTTACGAGACCGATGTACTTGTATTTAATATTTTTCGCCAAAAATGTATTCTATAAAACGTTATTAGGAATTGAACAATTCGGCCGATGTACTCGCCTGTTGGTTTTTAAATATGCTGATCTAAGTACCTCGTGGTTTATCGTTTAGTTTTCAATACGGACTATGATTGTCTTCATATAAAGTGGACGCCGCTTATAAGACTCACGGATATGAGATTCAGTCACTTTTTAGACTTAAAATCGTCTGGAACGGTCCGGACGTATTCAAATGCATTATGAAATATTCGATTATAAGACTCACCACTTCGTTTATAGGACTCGAATTTCGTAAAAAAAAAAAAAAAAAAATGGTAAAAAATAAACATTTTTGGTTAAAATTTAGAAATGAATTGGTTTTCAAAAATTCGATTCGTGCTTTATAATGTGTTTATGCACAGTAAATGTTAACGTATTTTATATTTTTCGCTATTATTGTTATTGTATTGTGAGTTATAAATATACTTCCGATTATCTGGCACAGTTATCGTAATCGATAAGGTCGATGGTATAATCGTTTTAGAAGCTTAAGACATGTTGAGGAGATCTGTTTATTACCAAGGTAATAATTTTAATATACAAAATGAGTATAGTTCCGGAATATTAGTTTATAACTTAAGACAAACCAAAATTACGAATTATTTTTAATGTATATAATTTTCATGATATGTATTAAAATTTAATTTTTTTTCATAAGAATTTTTAAATATATTCAATAATAAGCAGGGTTGATAATATACACGTATAAAACGTTTTATACGTTACACGTATAATACCACACGTATAAAACGTATAAAACGTATAATATGTTTTGTTTTTAAAAATTAAAAATACTTCCTATTTTAGATATCAAGATAGGTTGTTTATTCTTATACTTAGTAAAAAATTATATATTAGGTAGGTAATATATTACAATATAATTATTTTATAATTATAAAAAAATATTTTTATTTCCAATTTTCTTTCTTATTCTTTCAAGTAGGTACCTAAAAATAAAAAACAATAAAATATTACCACAGACACAAAATATAATATATTATTATATTCCTATTCATATTGTAAAGAAAAAAATATATGTTGTCAAGTTAATATGGAATATTTGTATAAAATAAAATAATTTATATTTTCTTTGACACTTCTATTCTTTATTAAATAATACATATTAGGAAGAAACAATTACTTGTGTACAATTATTTAAGCTGAAATATTAACATTATAAACTTTTAATTATAATTATATACTATATAGTATACTAATTAATATTATTTTGATGAACTTTGTGTTTTTTAATTTAATTTAAGTGAGTAGTTAATACTTAATAATTTTCTGGAACGTTCTGGATTCAAACGATTCTGGAGAGAATTGTGAATATATGACCAGTTTGAAAACACTCTATCTAACTGGGCAGTTGACGCTGGTAAATTTAATAATTTATTTGCCAATACTGTTAATTCTGCAGGATGCTTATTTTTAGTTATTTTTGTTTATTAGTGATTTTATTTTTATACTGTATACAACGCATATAATTATGAGTTTTATACTATACGATTTATACGTTTTATACGTGTTTCATACTATACCGTATTTTACGTTTCAACCCTGATAATATGTATGTAACATGTCGTATGTATTAAAGTATATTAAAATTAAATCGAAATACATAGCAAAATTAAATTCATAAATATGTAAATAATTTTTTTTTCCCCTGCGTCTACAAGATTCATTCGGTTATAAAACTCACTTTCTGATGGTCCCAAAGTGAGTCTTATAACAAGCGGCGTCCACTGTATTTATACTAACAAAAAGCCGATAAAATAATTGTATTGTGTTAAGAAAAAAATGTAATTCCCTTAGTTTTCCGTTGTATTATTATATTATTATTTTATTTTCACACGAAAGTATCTGCAGACACTTATGTAGTAATATTATCATTACAGTATTGTGTAGTAACAAAATTAAACCGCAACCGTGCAAAAACAACCGGTACAAAAGTGTTTGAATAACATATTAAATGGTATCATAATGAAGTAAACACTGCGTAGTCAGATCTCGACAGATTAATTACTGTCTAAATCGGCAATTTTTGCAGCTGCGACTCAGCACTCGCTCGTTGGTCGTCGATCTTCTTTTCATACATTTCTTTCCGATCCAGTGATTTATTTGAAACACGAAATACAATTTTTTTTTATACAACAATATTATGTATACATTTATAAAATCGTATTGAACTACATCGGCGCAATAACATATAATAATAATAATATAATCCTCCATCTGTTAAACCCACACGATTTCGTATTATTTTTTCCTCTCATCCCATTGAACAAATATTTGCTCTCGATGTGTCAAAAACTCAAATGCCGTGGTTTTTTTTTTTTTTTTTATTATTATTTCATTTTGTTTTTTTCTCTCCGACATTCAATTCCATCGCGTCACCCCTCGGCGGTTCGGGTGCTCTAATTTTTTTCTCACACGTACACGGTTATCCAAATGTCATCGTTTCTCATGGTCTCGTTTACGATTAGCGGCGGAAAACCTATGCACCTAGGGTCAGACCGCGGTTTAACTCTTTGGAAAAAAAAAAAAAAAAAAAAAAAAAAACACGATACATACACAGACACAGACACACAGACATATATATATATATTTGCACGTATAGTGTCGCAGAGCGAATTTGTCACATCCAAAGGGTTGCCCGTGAAACCGATACTCTCCGTAACGCGGTACTGTGTACTACGCACGTACATAAATCATACCAGTCGTTGCATACGTGCACGCAATATACGGCAGGGCATTCAATTCCGAATAATATATATAAATATGTATGTATTGCATTCGTTTTCAATTACGAACCGCGTGTAAAGCATAAGAACTGCCGCAGGGTGTACTCGATTCTTAAATTCTGGACTGCTACTCCGTACGGATGCCGTGTACAACGCAAAGGAATAATTGAATAATAATATTAAAAAAATAGGACCCTACACGCGCGCGTGACGTACAATGAAGAAACGATATGGAAACGAAACGACAAAACGTAGTAGTAGGATATAGGAGCAGTATATCCTATCTACCTTTTATGCGTGCGTTGACAGACCACAGATATTATTATTATTATTATTATTATATTATTATAGTTAAAATGTACACCTTGAGTTGCGATTCGTAACGAGCGTGAACGGGAATCGCTGCGCGTTAAACCGTTTCGAAGAACCGCATAATATTGTACACAATAAACGCATTACAGAACAGTTCGCTGTTATCTCGAATTTTTTTCTTTTTTTCTTTTTATTAATTTTCCGGCCCCGGTTTCGAACTGAAAATTTAAATGAAATAAAAACCGTTTTATTTCAGTCCCAATCGGACGTATATCAATACGAGGTTACACGGACCAATCGGTCTGGCGATCAGTACGTACGCATTTATACGATCGCACGCATAAGTCAGGTGACTGCAGTTGCGTGTAATGTAAATCACATGTTTTTTTTTTTTAATTTTTGTAAACGTCAGTATTTCTTTCTACGGACTATTTAATGCAACACGAAAACGACGTGTTTACGCACAAATTATGCGATATTGTTAGAAACGTTTTATTTATTTTTTCCCCATGTTGTAACTATCTTCGCGATTTTTTCAAAAACTGCTTCGACGATTTATGATTTTTTTTTTTTAATTTTTATCAAATGCTTGAACAAACTGCAATTTACCAATAAGAATCAAACATCGCAATAATATAGTAGATCATCATTCTCGTTTGATTTTGCAATCACGCTTTTATTTTTATTTTTTTGTTATTTTTGAGTCTAACACATTTGAACTTAAAATGCATATACAACATTGTGGTGTTTTCATCGATAATTAGCTTTTTAGATGGCTAAGATTTAAAATAAAAACCACAAAAGCGTTTCAGAAAAATATCACTTTCTTTAAATAAAAAAAGTTGATGATCATTTTGAAAAGGAAAATGAATTCAACGAAAAATTGTCCGTAACACATTATTTCAACAAGTTTTAACTTTTGAAAAGTACATTTTATTCATGAAACACTCGAAAACTTTATAACGTTCAAAAATTGTTTCCTTAGAAAAATAAATTATTCTTTATTTAAAAGTATAATAAAGTTATTTCACTTACACTGTTTGGAATCATGACGACAAATTAATGTTTAAAGACTTTTATTCATTTGTTGACGATTCAATATTTTTTCAGTATCCCGATTAAATATCATTGGAAATCGAACGATATCGATATTCAAAATAAATTTCGTTGTAGAGTCCTAATATAAACACTATTATGTGTCAAATATGAAATTTTACACAGTTAATTTCTTACATTTACTAAAAAAACTACGTATATGTTTTTTTTTTTTTTTTTATCATCACATTATTATTTCTTATTTTCAATAAACTTACCAATTACAAATTTATGCTTTCTTACAATTATTTTTAGAAAATGAAAATAATTATTAAAATCTATTGAAACGTTTCTCATTATAATAGTTAACAAAGATGTCGAAAAGTTGAAACTCGAAGCAGAGAAAAAAAAAAAAATACGTTATCGTTATATAATATTAATAAATATAAAACCCTAAAATCATGAAAGAAATCATTCTCTACCTACATTTGTGAATTTTAGTATGCTTTAGATTATTTTGTGCGCTGAGGACCAAAAATAATGTCTTAATAAATGTTACAAATAAAAAATTCGAAAAACAATTGTTTTACCAAAGTTCTAGCGAACAGATTTGATTTAAAAATAACAACTACTAAACATAGTTCTATTCATTTTTTTTTCCTGGACACGTTCGTAATCGCGTACGTCTTAAGCAATGGCGTAGCAAGGGTATGATGAACTGAGCCTACGCCAGGGATGAAAATTACAATAGGGCGCAACATTTTGCTAAAGTCATATTTTTGCTCTATCTTCAAAACTTTTTTTCTGATTGTACACACTATGTGTTAATATAAAAATAAAATTACGAAAATAGTACAAGGAAATTCATATAATTCAATTCAATTTAAATTCAATAACATCACATTTTTAATTGGTTAAAAATCGTTTTCTCTCAAGTTTGACAAGGGTGCTAACGAGTCTTCTTACACCACTGATCTTAAATACACATTATTTAATGAAAGTACTCGTAATAATGTGATCATTACCGAGCGGTTTTTGATATTTCCATATCATAGTTGAGAAACTTTGAGTTTTAAAAATTATCACGTACAACTGGAAAAAAATTCTAGTTCTAACTGCAACAATTACAACAAACCGGTAATGTTTATTATTTAATATCAATAGCAGCTATACATTTTTGTATTTTAATTTCCTTCACGTACTAGTGGTTATGAGTCGCATATACATTTTGCTAGACCATAATTTCAGTGAGGGTTCAAAACCGACGAGTTAGTTGAAAAAAAAAAAATAACTAAAATCCTTAACGTTACGATTGATGAAACGTCGAATAACATTCGTCATCGTCGAGTATTCACGCTATACATTAGTACATGGATATGACTTACATACAACACTAACGCGTAAAATGCTTCGTTACCTTAACGACGATTTGGTGTCATAGTAAGCTTATAATAAAACCCTAGTCAAAACCATTTTGTCAACCCGTTCAGATTTTATTAACATATTTTCCCAAAATAACTATGATTTTTACCGTGATTTCACTATATGGATTTACTATAACTGGCATTGGATCTACCGAGCACTTGAAGATTTAGTGCATGATCTATCAGAGGATCAGTAGATCATAAGTGAAATAAAAATTATATTTATAGGTTAGAAAATATAATTTTAATTAATAGATCATAACTATCTGTTACGTTTACAGGGGCGGATTTAACAATTTTCCGCCCCTATGCCAAATTAAATTTGCCGCCCCTATCTAAAAAAAACTTACTACCTCTTTAATAAAATATCCTCAAATAAATTAATTTTTTCAATACCTACCTAATATGCAATTTTTGCTTATTATAGTATTACGAGACATTTCTTAAACAATAAGGATAAGCTATAATACAATACTATCGTCGTTGTCGCAGACGAGTTCCTGGGAAAATATAAATATTATTTTGTTAAAAATAAACAAATACAAAATCCACAATTTCAAGATTTTGAAGTGATAAATGCAATTTTAAAAATTATGTACCTAATTTTACAAAATCAAAATAAATTTTCATCATAATTTTGCCGCCCTATGCGGCCGCATAGTTCGCAGTGCCTTAAATCCGCCCCTCTACGTTTATAGCAAATACAATTTTGTCCACAGGTATTACAACACTTCTAATATCTGGCCTAAACTTATGTTTGAATGACAACGAGAACTATGGTCACTGAAGGTTAAAAAAATGAATGATTTGAACGAATTGATTTGAAAGTTTTACATTATTTTACAATGCACCTGATAAATTTATATTCTCGCGTTTTTCCAGATGCTAATATTTTTTCTTACTCACATATTAGTGGCACCACCACATTTTTCGCAATTACCATCTTCAAGTTCTTCTTTCGGCAATAGTTCATGGTTTTGAATAAATCCTATACTAGAGTTTTCAGAATGAATAACTTTATAAAAGCTAACATTTTTATAACACATTAGGTACTCGCGCGCGCACCAATTACTCGGTTAATAGTTAAACACATAAGTGCACAGACGGTAAAACAAACGGTAACCCGTAGGCTGTGAAATTAGATACGTTTCTTTGTCTGATCGATTTTTTCCAATTCACGTTATCGTACAATATCACCGTGTATTTAGTCACAAACGGCATATTATACCGGTACCTATCGACCGTAGATCACTCGGTAGTTGACCAACGCCCGAAAACGAAATCGTTGTTAGGGTAACGGTGCGTTTTACTCGTTTGTACGTTTTACCCGCCGACGATTCTGACATGCGTCGTGGCGTTTCGGACAAAATGCTAACATTGATCCCCAGCGACAAGACACATGCATGTCGAAATAAGATCACACTTCAGTTCACAAATATGGTACACGTACGGACGAATCAACGTCACGTACCCCACATCGGACGAGGTCCGATCTCACGTGGTCGGTTGGTGTTGTCGGTTTCCGCGGTCCGAAATCGTTTGTTAGTCCTCCCGTCCTGAACGCATCGCGATCGGCGAGACGAATGTTTTTCAAAAACCACCGAAGTCTGTTGTTACGTAACATTATTTATTTCCGATCCGAAAAAATCCAATACGCGCGCAGATGCCGCCTGCGTAACACACTGCTGCCGCTCCAAGACCGAGGTTTGCTTTTATGCTCAGCACGCGGCCGCGGTTCGGCCGGCCGTACAACAAATATATTGTGCAAACCGACAACAAGGTCTTTGCGAACAAGAACTGTAACAGGGATTAGTACCGATTGTGCCTGTCCGCATTCATACGCAAACCGCAACAATACGATTAAGTAATGATGTGACGACGAAGGGAATAATAGTAACAATAATAATAATAATAATATTCGTATGAAACCGTTTTGCGGTTTTTGTATATATATTATTTTTTTTTTTTTTCTCTTCTCCTTGTATTCGTTTTTAGTCGTTTGAGGCATAAATCGTCGGTTTACCTCTTTTTTACGCTCCCCGCCGCCGTCGCCGCGATAAAACTGGTTTGACGATGAACCGCTCGACGGGAAGAGAAAATCTTTTTCTAAAATAGTGTCCCGGCGTCCGCTGTTTTCCGTCGTCGTTATTGTTTATCCGTCGTACAATACGCGGCTATACGAGTACGTGACGGCGACGAGGAGCACGACGGCGCAACGGTACAGCGTACTGTCGTCGCAGGTGGTGGTGCGCGCGAGGCAGATGTTGAGATTGGCTTAGGGGTGATGTCGTCTTGTATCGAAAAAAAGGACAAAAAAAAACTACACAACACAACACAAAAGATCTAGAAAAATCCCGGACATTCATTTCTCTCTCTCTCTCTCTCTCTCTCTCTCTGTCACCCCGACATCTTTTTCTTCTCATAAATCTGACGCTAAAGACGCGTGCCCCGACGCCCGTTACACCGCTGCTACTACCGTCGCTGCGCGGCGGCCCGACGGCTGGATTAATATATTGTATAATATAATAATTGGACTTCAATGGGGGCCCACCACTTGATATTGTGTTGAGCACCTTCCCGCGGGCAATGTTGATCGATGACTTGGCCGTGACTTTTGCACTCCGCGTACCTACATGTTTATACGTACCTAGCCAGTACGTGAGTATGCCAGTAAGAGGTCGGTTGACATTATTGTTTTTGTCCACCGCCTGCAATTCATTGTTCCCGGCGTGCACAGTCACCCCCGTAAGAGTGCTCGACTTATCGGTTATTTTTGTCCTCCCCGCCGCCTTCTTAGTGCTCCCTTTTCCCGGAAAACAAAACCGAATTCAACAAGTATACACGATCGAGGTGGCGCAATTCGTACACTTTGTAACTGCAACGCAAGTCGCCGCCCGCACCACGGCGTATTATAGCGATCCGTGTAAAACGTGTACCTACTCACTCAATATCTTTCTCCTTCGCTGCGTGAGTAAGTGTGCAACAAGTACGGGTGCGATTATGATAATGGCGCAAAGGTACCGTGTACGTAGATTGACAATAATATCGCGTAACGTCAGCTAATATAATATGTACAATAATCTGAAACACCGCCAAAAGGATAACGGTTTTTAAATCGAACGTGGAAAACAACAAGTTCGACTGTATTGCGCTTATGTTTTTCCTGTGGTAGCAAAACTATTCTCTCGTAATTCGACTAAGGCGTCGAAAGGAGAGAAATTAACAGCCAATACGAATAGTGGCGTTTCGTGATTTTTAACCTATAAAATGTAACCGTGACGGATATTTACTGATATTTAACACATATTTATATTTACGGATATTTAATAACATGTATGTTGTAATAAAATGTACTTCGATTGAACTACGAATGCCCCGTAATATTATTCAACTATTTAGAAAGAAACGGTTTTATTGAGTACTTCAATTATGCCATGTGACTATTACAATTTAATAAATATAATCTATCGGATTAGATTTCGGATAAAACTGTTACGGCATTCGTTTCGCTTACCGTTAGTTTACTGTTATACGTCACATGATATGATTACGCTATACGTTAACTGGGTTAACTTTCTGTCTTTGTAAAATGTTTATGCAATCTAAAACAGCTTAAACTCAGTGGTCCACCTGAAAGTCATAATATATGTGAAAAAATCGGTTTCGTAAACATTTCTTTTTTTTTATTATTCCTGAAAAAACTAAAAATTAAAAAAAAACCAATGCCTATGAAAAAAATATAATCTTGGTTTAAAGGTCAAGACAAGAAGTTTTTCTGTCATAAAAAGTGTCTTCCTTCTATTGTATACCAATATGATATTTCTGCTTCGTCTAAAATATCACTCGAAATCTATAGGTAAAGACCGAATTTAAACGAATTTTTCGAAGCTAGAATTAGGTTACATTTTTATTATCTTATTCATATGTAAGTCGATTTTTAAGGATACTCGCTACACTTTTCAATATGAGTTACGCATTTATTAAATTTTCTTTATAAATGTTTCACTTCAGAGAAATAGGATTATTATTTTTTTTTACGATTCTTAGTAGTATAGTTACTTTTGATTTCGTATTCTATATAGCAAAATATTTTTTGAACACATTTATAAATAGTATGTATATTCACTCGTAAAAGCCAAATATTGAACCAATACATTAATTATTTACATGCTTTTAAGTGAGCCGAGTAGGGTATTAACATTTTGCGATGTATCCACCTCTTTGGTTCAATCCACCTTTATAGTATAATATTTTAGTGCTTTTCGCGTATAATAATGTGTGATAAATTTTTCAATTGTTTTCAAGAACCGCGACCTGCAAATGAAACTCGTGAAACAAGAGGCTCTTAATAACTCAGTGGATTATTCAAACAAAGAGTCTATCAGATATTAGTGTAAGTCGCTATTTGTACGGGTCCAAAGCAAACCGGACGTGAATACATGATTCAGGTAACGTACTACGTTATTTTCGGCCAGGAAAAGGACGTTAGGGACTACGAAAAAAATGGAAAATATACAATCTAAAAAATAATTGTGGATAATGGAAAATATTCAAATAATGTTTTATATTTGCACCTAGCGCTCGCTAAAATGTAAATATAAATATTTATTTCCCTACGTATATAGGTATAATAGCAGTCGTATCGTTTATACCTCGGCCAAGGAAGACGAAGGAGAATAAACGCAAAAGCAGTTTGAAATTATGTTTTATAATTCACTAAACTACCAGAAAATTAGAGGTAGGATGTAGTTTTTAATAAATGGACTCTTGCATTTGGTGAACGCGGTAGGTTGTTATATGAATACGACCATTTGATGATCAAGTGAACGTAAATATATATATGACAGGTAAATAAATATAGTGATAATAATAATAACAATTTATGATAAATTATAATAATGACAAGAATTATATCAACTTCATAGTGTTACGTTTATGCAATAACATTTTTCCAAAGTTATTTTGTGGTAAGCGGCTGATATAACTTATTCACGAACGATGATTTTTATGAACTTGATTCGCGTTCGTCTCGCGTGTGACGTTCCGAACGTCGCAGCGTGCATCTATATCGCGTAATGCATACATTGTTTAAACCATTGACGTGTGAATATCGGCATCGATCATCGAATTTATCATTACGATGCGTGTGAGTGTGCGCGCGAATCCGACGGTGCCGATGAGATGAATGACAAACGCAGAGGATAATGGAATAAAGAAAACGGCGGAACGGCAGCACACGGACGTATTATTATAAATTATGTGAGATTAGGTATACATTTTCGCGCGTTTAATGACGCGTTCGTGCCCGTAGAAGACGGAAGGGTTGATAGGAGGGGAGGAAGAATGAAAAAAAAACGTTTGACAACACGCACACCGGCTCTTCGTCACGCCCAGCGGTCACCGGGCGCGCGCGAGCTCGCGAAAACCGTCATTTCGCGGCGGACACGTCGTATCATTAATAATCGAAGTCCCCCGTCGCGTCACCGGCCGAGGGGTGTATAATATAGGAATAAGATGTAACGCGTTCTGCTTACCCGCGAGCGCCACACTACACGTGTACCTCGCACGGGGATCGCGGTAATGATGTCTCGGCGGATCCGACGATTTATCGGTGATTGTATATTTATTTTTTTTCGGTATTCTTTTCTCATTTTCTCATCGATAGACGATCGACGATTGACGACGACGACGACGACGATGACAGGCCAGATCGTTAGGGGGATAATGCAATAAAATTACACCGTCGTTTTTATTCTGCTCGTGCTGCAGCGGTACATGTAAAAGTGAACGCGTGTGTGTGTGTAGTTTGGGAATTGGCGAGATCTATCCATCTAGCTCACCGATGCGATTCAAAAGGTACCGTTTTTTTTTTTTTTCCTTTTTAATTGCCCTTCTCGTCGGCCGCGCATATGTTTGTTCGGCCACGGTCTACCGATTTCGTATCTCGCGCGTATTTAGCTGCACCCGATGGTATTCGTCATCCGTTTTCCATATATACACTCGCCGTGGTCGTTATAATTATATAATTTCAACCCTTTTCGCCCACACACACACACATACGTACATATACCACACTGCCTTTTCGATATTATTACATATTGTGCACATGCGATACATATGCAAATGCGTGGTAATGACCACCTATACATAAGTACGCGTATATGCCGCAACGTACTTTATGCGGCCGGTTAATTATAATACCGAATGCAGTGTACGCATACAATAAATATCATATTATTATGTTATAACGGAACGGGGGTAGGCGGCGGAGAGGCGCACGGAAAAAACCCTTGTGTACCCTTGCACGTACAGCTTGCGCGTCTCGCGTGTGCGAGTACCCAAATCTATATGGGTTTTTGCCGACCGAGAAAAACGGCAGTTGAACTGGAAAAAGTTGAAAGTCACGGTTTTAAATAGACCCGACCACCCCGTTTCGATATGCTGGCGAAAAATTAAAGAAAGAAAAAAAAAAAAGGGTTATAATAGCTGGTTCAGGGTGCGCGTTAGGATTATGTATGAGAAAAATCGTGGGGGCCGACGTTCGTGTTTGGTGTACGCGAATATAAACGTGTGTCCATACAGACACACACACTCACACATCCCGTTTAGGGGAGGATCGACGTGTCATAGAAACGGAATGACCCCTGTGCAAGCGCAGTGCGTAGTGTAATATGTGTGTTGTGCGCGCGAACGTTGGTCGTGTTTATTATAATGACGGCTAAAATGTCGTTTCGAATTTACTTTTTCGTTTTTTTTTTTTTTTGATTGACTTTGCCGCGGCGGTGGTGACGGTGGCTAAACGGCTCGTTTGCATATGACCTCACGCTGACCGGAACAAATTGAATTATGCCAAGTCACTGCCCACCAAATGACAGATTTTTTTTTTATCCATTGTTTCCTTTACGTTTATGACACGTGCCGTTGACAGCTGCGTACAGAATCCCGACGTGCGCCCACCGCGTATAAATACATATTATGCATATTACGTGTGTATTTAACTTTCGAAAATGTTTAATTTATCTGGTACAATACTCGAAGCAGTAGCATTACATGTATCAAAGGGGTTACAGCATATAATATATAAGTCGAGCGACCGATATGCGCGAGCTATTCATGCGTGGACAGCACAAATATATTATATTATGTGCACATGTGTACGCGCGTGCGAGCTCGACGCACCATATGTACGTGTACATTTACGCGTATAGTTCGTTAAAAATTAATATTTCAAACTGACTTTTGTCCGTTTAGACTTTGATAGGATATATGCATAATTTTTTTTAAACGCAATGTAAATACATTTTTGTGTACAGTCGAAATTAAAACCGATTGGAAAACAGGTAGAAAATAAAACACAAATTATTCATAAGTATAAGTGGACATCTGTTTTTAAAGAGCTACGAAAACTCATCCATCATCGACTTATTTGAGCATACATTATACTGTTGACTATGAGTTGCTCTCCAGGTCTCGATAGCCATGGATGCAACACATAGTGTTCGTACATCCACTGGACGTGTTTGCAACTTATTATTATTTGTTTATCGAGAAGAAATCGCAGTTAATAATAACGGTTTTGACCCTATACACCAACGGCCTTTCTCGGTTATGCGTATTTTTACTTTGCTTATTAAAGTCTGATCTTTTTTTAAAAAAAATTATTCCGTACTCATTTCGGTGTTCAGTGGTTTTTAACCGCCCACCTTTTTTTAAATCTCACAAATCGCCACTGGTGTAATGTATCGAAGCAAAAAAAAAATAATGTATCATTTCAATCAGTCCGGACAGTAGAGTATGGCGATCGTTGTCCTAACTATTTGAATTCGATGTTTGAAGAGGTAATTCGGTTTTATCTGAATATTTTTTAATTCGTTGGAAAAATTAATTTTTTTTTTTTTTTTTTAATACATTTTTTTCTTAAACCTGGAAATACGTAAAGTTCGCAATATACCGACGGCTATGTAGTGCACCTACTGGAGTACGAATATTAAAACGGATTGAGCCTTTGAATGTTTATAATTAAAATAATAAGTATACACATTCAAAGGCACAATCCGTTTTAATAGTCGTACTCTGGTATAATAATATATAATATGCGTGATAATTATAACACGTTTGGTGAATTTACCTGAATTGTTTGTTTGAACCGTACGGTCCATATTGCCAACACCGGTCTAAGGTGGTGCAATTCGGGACTCATGCCCCGGGCTTTAATCACAGAGGGGCGCATGTTTCATATTTTCAAGGCGTCTAGTTTGTTACATTATAATTTTCTACAAAAAAAAATTTGAATCTTTTGTTAGCATATTATTACTACACAATTATTTATTAATGAAGTAGTTTTATTGTAACAAATTTGATAGTTGCACTAGCCATGATCAAGGAATATCGGAACATTTCGAGCTATTTCGTAGCTATTGTACACTTTAAAGGTCTGACACAGTTTATTGATAAATTTAGTGAAGAAAGTATTTAGAAGCACTTGATGAATCAAAACAACAGCAACAAAATTATCAACACTTCCACAAGAATCAGTACTTCCATCGAATTGAGCTACAAAAAAAGAAAAAAATGTCTAGTGAATTAGTAGATAATGAATCATCAACATCATCAGAAGAAAATTAATTTAAAATCTTAGTGAATAACGTTTATAATAGAATCTTGAATAGTTCAAAAGAAATAGTTGACTCTATTGATGATGCTGCAATTTTTTTTTTTTTTTTAGAAAAGTTTTTATTCACTATATCAGCAATTTAATTAACAAAAATTGTTAAGACTTTTGTAAAAAATATTCGTATGAAAAATATATTGATAAAAATCATCTTTTTTTAGAATTGTATAGTTAAACTTAATCTTCTTCTTCTTCTTCTTCTTCTACTTCGCCTTCCTCCCAACTATTTGGGGTCGGCCACCCTTGTCCTACACCTCCACTTTACTCGGTCAATCACATCTCCTCTGCACACACCGACAGCCCTCATGTCATTCTCCAAAGTCTCCAACCATCTCTTTTTTGGTCTTCCTCTTCCTCTTTTCCCTTCAACGTCCATCTTCATAACCACTAGTATAGTTAAACTTAATATGTAATTAAATTGGAATGTAAATTAATAAATGTTTGTTCCCAAGAAATTTTGAATTTTATTCTTAAAAATTGTCTTCAAGATGCTTATCATAACAGCCTATCGAATATATTTTACTTTACCGTGATGTCAGAATTTCACGAACAAAAAAAGCAAGAAAAGTATTAGTTGAGTTTATTTGGCGCTAATATTACGTTTCATCCTGAATGACATTATTCGTGGCACTGCATATTGCTCTACTCGGTGGCACCGAATGAAATCGAAACTACCAGTACTAATAATTACTATAGATCGACCCATCTACCTCTTTCAATTTTCATATACCCAAACATTCTTTTTTAGCATCTATAAATAAATAAACAATATTTAATAGAAAATATTTGCCGAGTAATATACAAAATAAATCATTTCATTTAATAATAGTTTTTAATTTTTTTTTTTCAATATTTCAATTTTTTAGTTCAATTGAACTCTCTGGAGTACGTTTTTGTCGCCATTTGCTCTCTTGAAGGGCTCTCGGACTATTGTTTAGACTTTAGACTACATATTGGTTTTATGGATTTACATTGTACAGCGGAATTATTAACAGAATAAGAATCATTTTAAATTAGAAATTAGTTTCGGTTTTTACGTTACTTACTCCGTTTACGAAACCATAAGTGTTCAGTCAGTTCCACGGGTGGGCGGTATTGAAATTACACACTCGTCATGGTGAATACCTTTTGATTTGGTGCCACTAACGTATATCAATAATGTGTTACGTATACGGATCGTAAGAGGCGAAAAACACAATTGCGGATACAAGTGTTATTCGAGCAAGGGGGCGCGTCCGTTGCACGTTCAAGGGTGTGCTTTCGACGTAAATATTAGAAAATAATTCGATAACACGTGTGTTAAATCCTCATTGGCGTGCGTAAAAAATACTACTGTTACTACACCCGACTGTGTACATTATAATAAAATGTGAATGTCTAGTGGACACGGGAGCGAAACCATGGGGGCCGCATGCACTGCAACTCATTAATAAGCCATTACGGTTATCTACGGCGTATATTACTCACCCACTCCCCATGCGAGGAACGTAGTCCATACGACGTACCAACTCGAGCTAGGATCACGACACGATTTACACGATTTTTCTTCTTCTCGAGATCGACAACACCACAACAAGTGAAGTGGAGCTCGAGCACCTCTTTAAATACACAGATTGGAGAGAGAGGTAGGTTATTATTTTGAAATAACCATTCCCGTGAAATTATAATAAAGTATCAATACACAACGGGATTGAAAATAGTCATTTATTAAACTTCTGTTAAATACATACGTATATATATATATACACTGACCTTAGCGAATTATGCATTGAAAACAATTAGTGGGCTAAAAGATGAACTTAGTATGACGGAGAAAATAAACGGATAATGAGCGATTATGGAAGCGCGCCAAACGAAAAACCGGTGCACCGTAACTGCGCATGCATCGTGGCCATTTTGAAATATATCACCTTAACTCCGCATACGAAGTTTTTTTAACACCCTCTCTCCGTACATAATTTTTTTTTTTTTAATACATTTTATTAAAGTTAAATAAAAATGATATTGGACTGCAGGTAATACTAGGAAATTATCTAATAAAAATAAAAAACAAAAAATCGTCATTGTTTAAATTAAAATAGTATAATAGGGTATAAATTAAATATCATAAAATTATAATGTAAGTTAAAATAAATTAAAATAAAATATTATTAAACGAAGCCAAACTTTTTACAAAACTATATCTATCTATTTGGTATATTTGACAGTTCCATCAGTTTCACCTGATTTTAATTCTGTATACTTGGAATATTTATAATTTCTTTTCACTAATAGCACATTTTTTCGTTGACTGTATATAAAACTTGCCATTTTTAAATGTATAAGTAAAACTTTATAAAATAAATTTGTAATCTAAACCTGATAGACAACTGATCAGTGATCACTGTAAATTCGTTGAGTTACAAAGACATGAGAAATTAATCGGTACACAATAATGATAAGATATTACTTTGCAGATATAATAGTTTAATTTCAGCATGGTTTTACGCCGATATAGGTTGGGAACTTTTGTTGTTTCTAAAAATATCTTTAGAATGCGGAGTTACGGCGTGTTCATTTTTTTGACCGTGCGGAAATACGGTGCATGCGGAGCTACGGATTCACAAAATATTTTTATTCATGCGGAGCTGTGGTGCGTCCAGAAAAACACATACTGCAGAAATGGTCAATGCGATAGAGTACAACTAACAGCGAACGACAACATCGCATTCCGTCACAGCCGCAGCTATCTAGACAGATTATATTTAGGTAGATAATCGTGGTCGTGACTCATAAATCTGACACATTCAAATTTCGAGGTGATAATTAGAACGGTCAATCGTTTTAATTATTATTTAACGCACAGTAAAGAAAAAAAATTTAAAAACATCAATTAGTAAATAATGGATAATAAGACTGACACTTTTATTTTGGAATTACGCTTAGAACATAGTCAATGGAACTCGTTCCTGGAGAAAAAACTGTATGAACTTGAAAAAATTGGATAGTGAACTTAAGTGATAGAAATACCAAACGGTAATAAAAAGTTTGATTAAAGTTGATACTTTTTCCGAGATATCTTGAACTCTATAGGGCTCTAGGACCCAGAGCTATTATCTACCTAGAGTATAGGTAGTGAGCTCTCGGTAAAAAACTCGTAATTATTATTTTTTCACCCGTTACATTAATATATTAGCCTTGCAGTAAGTATTCTGCAGTAAGGTTTTATTTTTGTTCGCAGTTGACACGTGTACGCCAATTCGTTCTCGTAAGTGTTATTTTTAATCGTGTACGAGATTAAAATGTTATCGCGCAATGAACACGAAACTTGTAGAAACGTCTACTCGGTTTAACATCTGATGCATTGTATTATAATAATGTAATAATTATAATAATTATAGCAGTTATACAGGCGTCGAAAATTTTCACGGTTGACGTACAAAACACTATATACATATAAATGTTTTCGGTTATAAAATTAATTTGTATTCATTTAGCATTTATTTTTCTTAATAAATAATAATATAATTGTCATAGAATTTTACACGTACAGAAGAACATATGCACTACATAATGTTGTAGGTACAATCGCACTGCACGTTTAATTATCAGAAGTCGTAGGACGTCATTCACATTTTCGAATCATTAATCATAAAAATACAATATTTGTGATGGCTCGGTTTTTGGATGAACAATAAGTCTTAAAATATTGTTAAGCCCATTGTATTTGACTAAATAATGAACTGTCTATACCCGAAAACATTAATATACTCATAAAATTAATATACCTACTAGGTTTTTTTTCCGTTTTCCATTATATACCTATACAGGGCCACACAGTAGGTTTATTATATACATACATATAAAATATACTCAGAGGGTTAAAGGGTTATCGCTTTTAAAAGACAATTGTTCTGTATTCAGTTTTATGTTTTCGTTTTCATTTGTTTTCCAAATTTCAATAAACTATTAATATTTTCAGAAAAAATCGATTATTATATGTTTAGTGTTGAAGATGATTTTTTTCAAACATTCGTTTTTCCCAATTAACGAGTTTTAATATTTTTAGTTTATTATTTTCTTAAGTAGAATATTTTTTTTATTTTTTTTAATGTCATCATTTAAAAATTGAATATCAATCGGTAATTAATTGTTTACGAGTACTTAAAGTTCACCGACATTTTGCGAAGTACCCCATAATTCCATAATTCAGCGGTTCCCAATCTTTTGATATCCGCGTACCACTTACATATCTTGGAAAATGTTCACATACCACTTGACTTAATAATTGTTTTTTCTTTTTTTTTTTTTTACTTATCAAAAAATAAAATAACATTACTTTTTAGAGTTGAAGCTTTTTTATAATTAATTTTCTCGATTTAATCTACATAAATATATAAGCAAAACATTTATTGCACAAAAAATAACATATGGTAAAATATTTATAGTTATAATTAATTATAATAAATATAAACTAATACTTTTATGTGTTTATATTGTATACCAGTCAATACCAATTCATGTTTGTTACTTTATGTCTGAAGCTGTCCTCTACATTCGTTTTGTTCCTATGTCATAGATATTTATAAAATCAGCTAATATCAAATAAATAAAATATTACTGAATGGTAATAATTATAAAAATAAAACTATTCCTTTAAAAAAAATATATCTACGTACCATCTACGAGTATGACCGTTCCGCGTACCATTTTTGGTACGCGTACCACAGGTTGGGAACCACTGCCATAAGTAATTTCACATCGCTCATTAATATAGTTATGAATAAAATAATTAAGTATTACAATTACCAAAAAAATATTCCACTTAGAAATTATATATATATATATATATATATATATTTATATATTATGATTGTTAGTGTGTATTTGTGTGTGGTCGTTTTAAATAATGATGTTTTTGCATAACTCAATATTATATTTCCAACAATATTGTGTTTTTCATAAGTCGGTTAAAAATCGTTTTACTTCGAAAATCGTAATATAGTATATAATATTATTATAAATAAATATATTTAATAAATATAAATATATATTATATATTGAATATATTATATACATTCAAATTATTGTTCGGTGAAGCGGGTTTCCAAAAATTTAGCGAAATGCTTCTCGTATGTATAACGACCTGTAATTAATTCGTTTTGACACATTTCAGTGACATTCAAATCATTTATACACACGATATGTTGTCAGTCGATGGTTGTGCATAGAATTGCAAAGTATAGAATTATTATTTATTTGAAGAATATTTGTCGTTCAATACAACAAAAAATAAATAAATAAATAGCCATTGATAAAATATGTTATAATGATCATCATCATAGATATCTAAGTTTTAGTGTCACCTAAAGTTTATATACTGAATTGTTTGACGATGATTTAAGACCCAACAACTGCGATTACGAGTTGAAACCGACCGTGTATCTAGATAATATTATATACTGACAACGGTTAATATCACGGTTGTACATCATTAAATCGATTGAAAAACGAATCGATTAAGAATCCAACCGCATAGTCTACTGCAGGTGCATATATAAAGATGAGGGCACGAGAGTACGTCAACATAATAGAGTATGCGCGCGCATTAAATTCACATATACTTGCAACCAAGCGTAAACTATTGATATTCATCACAGTTATATTACACGCATCCGAAATAAATTTCCAAAACGATTTATTCGTCGTGTGCATACGCATATTGATTTACATCGAACGATTCCGAATCTGTTAGTATCACGTAATGCATGTGTCGATGGATCATCTCATAAATATCAATGCAGTAATTGGCGCGAACCGTGTTTCGGTTTTCCAATTATTCGTACTGAAAGATCATCAGCTAGCGCGTACATGTGCTCGTTTCAGCTGCTGCTGCATTATGTTACGTCGGTACAACGTTTGGCAATACGCGGATTAAACACCACTGCAGGTTATACGTCTGTGATTACGATTATATTACCGAAAACTCGATCGTTCGTTCGAGCGTTTCGGATCCATAGAAATCGGTTTTAATTAGAAAACGAAACGTGATACGCACTGTTTTGACCCCACTGTTTATCCAACGCACCGCGGCAGCGTAGCCGATCCGTCGCGTCCGCTGCACCGAAACGGTATTAAATTATAAGTTTACGAGAATCGAATGTTGATTCGCGATCACGGTCGCCGCGGAGGCGGTGGCGCGTGTACGTGGAAAATGAAACAATATATGAAATGTTTAAAATAAATAAGGAACTGAAAAGTTTTCCGTTATCGAAACGTAAACCGCTCTCGAGAACTGCAGAGGTCTTACAGCCACAAATTTAAATAATAACATTGTAACCGTAGCAAGTGTATCCGTTCAGCGTTAACGGAACCCACGAAACCCCGTACGAACGTATACGCCGTGAGTAACCATAGCGGACTGGTATGTTCATTAGGCTTTTTTTTTTTTTTATACCACGTTACCGCAAAGAACTTAATGTAATTTACTAATGTGTATACGCTATTGGAGTGGTATGGTAATTGGGTGTCTTTATTAGGGACGGAAGTCATGAAAAAAGGAAAAAAAAAAAAACAGAGAATAAAGGGGTTCGAAAAATACACGGACGAATGGATACGGCACCTCGCTACGCGCTCGTAAAGTGGTCGGCATTAAACCGCTGCGCAGCGGTATTACGTTGTGCACCACGGTTTTCGTCCGGAACACGTAACGCGACTTCTACGTGTAAACAACGCGTCCATGGATTGTTTCACTAACAGTAGAGACGAACAACGGTAATGAATTAATGACGTACGGTCGGTCGGTACGAAATAAAACACCGCTGGGTTAGTGGTACGGTGAATACATAGTCTTGTAGCGTAACAGGATTTCTACGCGTCGCACGTAACGGCCGCGCATAACAATCCGTACGCGATCGATGTACGAAAAAATAATAATAATAATAATAATAATAAAAAATACATTACCGCATTCGGTTTTAAACACACGTGCGAACGCGAACGGACGACGATGCACACTCGTAGTTTGACCGCACGTTAAAAGTTCCACCCGCCCCCCTTACAACCGGGTTACATAATCTAACCGTAGAGTACGTTTAACCGTTCGCCTCGGACGGAAGCGCGGCGATACGGTATTCGAAAAACAAACGCGGTGCTGTTGCGTCGTCGTTTTCCGTTTCGCGCTAGGATCGCACTTACGCTAACCGGCCGCGTTGTTAACATGTTAACAACGTTGATCGTACAGTTTGCAAAGCGTTTCGCACACGCGAACAATGAAACGTTAACGAACGTTTTCGGTTAAACACACTCGTGTGCGGAGTCACATGTGTTAGCGCGTCGTACCTCGTACTCGGGTACCACGCCGAGCGAAAACGTACGCGCGCGGTACAGCACACGCATGTGCACGTACATCTGTAATTTATTTGTGCCTCGACGATGCATCACGTTTGCCGGGGCGGTGTCCGTCCGAGCGTCATTGTGTACTATTATTTTTATTTGTTGATAAACCATTATTTCCGAGCGATCGCGGACACGAGGATATTGAATGATTTTCAATACCGCCCAGAACAACCGCGCACGGATGCGGGTCCTCGTGTACCGCTATGGTTCGCTCAACGGTGGTGCGTTACGCGGTTAGGTTGCGGGTAAATGTTTTTGCGCACAGATCAATAACATCGGTGCGATATGGGGGGGGGGTTTCCGACGGGAAGACCAGGAAAATGTCCGTTGCGGACGTCCGCGTGACGGGTTCTGGAATCGATCATCTCCCAGCGAATGTCAGCACGAATAACGAAAATCGTCCACCGACGACGATAGCATTGACAGTACGATACGTTGGCGCGCTATGCCGATTGCAGACACTCGGGTACAACGATTTTTTTTTCCCCCGCAAAAAAAAATAAACGACATTCCGCGCGGTGCCGCCGGATTACATAATACGTAGTCGCGCGGTCGGACGTCTGCATCCGAATTAAGGTTTATTGCTGTTCTAAATTTTTTTCTCAATAAATCGTTTAATCGAACCGAAAAATATGCGGTCTGGAAAACCGGAATGAAAACAAAACGCAAAACGACGGACCCCTACGGAGTCCCGTGTCCAAGATCGTGATTGTTCCGTCGATCCGAGTGACGCATCGACAACCTAACCGAATGCGTAAGACTATAATGATCATAATAGTACAACAGGTACGGTATTATAATAATTATCGTAATTGAACAGCCGTCGCGCACGGATAAAAGCGGCGTATCCGATCGCGGGAAAATTAATTCGATTCCCGCGCGCGCGTACCTGCTGGTTCTCTGCGCGCAACTATATTAGCTTCCTATTAATGCACGCGTATACGTATTTATTTATACATATTATACGCGTAATCCGCGTGCAGTACAATATATTTTATACGGTCGTCGAGACAATTACCCGCGTCGTCGGTAATTAATGCGGAACAAATGGTTTTTAACGGTTGATTGAACATCGAATAATGTACAAGTGTACGATATTTACTCGAGAAACCGATTATTATTATTATTATTATTATTTTTGCCTCCGGACAATACATATTATATTAGTATATATATCACGAAGGGGAAACAGGCGGAGCGTCGAAGGTATTATAATACATATATATATATATTATGTATAAGGGCGTATAATATTCTAAATATAATAATAATTTCGGAGGACCTCCTGATGATTCGCTTCCTTCTGCCTGCAGTGTAAATATGCGTTTCTTCCAGTCCCGCGCGATCGACAACCGATTATTATTGTATATCAATTAGTCGTTCGTTTCCTTTTATAGTTTTTTTTTTTTCTCTCTCTATACCCCGTTTTCTTTCAGAAGACTCAACCAACCGGCCATAACGCGATTTGAACAAAATATTGTGTTGGTGCGCGATCGCGGGGATTCCGTAATGTTATGCGATATCGCGGCGTGCGCGCATTACACATTACGTTCACATAATAGTAGACACTGGAAAAGACAAAACTGCGACGGCGAACGGGGAAATATTAATGATATAGGTATATATTACAAACGTATCGACGTACATTATATTTCACCTAGCTGCGATAAAACGTATTGGCATTATTATTATTATTATTATTATTATATATAATATGTGTGTGTGTGTGTGCGTGCGACGTAACGGTCCATTGCAGGAGCACCGTGAGAATCGGCAGAGTTCGTCCGACAAAAGATCACGTGCTCGCGGTGTTTTCGGGGAGGATTTCGCGGACGTTTCGCTTCCTATTTCTTCTCCGTCCCCCGTCCCCCCCCATATACACGCGCATTCACACGCGCACACGATCCGTCTTTTCTCCCCGCCTCTCGCTGCTGCCGCGGGGGTCTCCTATCGCCGCGTCGTTACGGGCCACCGTGTTACGTTCTACGCGTTCGGACAACACGCGTTTTGCCCGCGTCCGACATAAATAAATATTAACGAAAACGCATAGGTGCCGCATGCGCAATGCGTATACAGGGTAATACGCGTCGTCGTGTCGTCGGGGTGCGTTCGGGGGCGCGGGACCAGGTGACGCGGAGGATTTTGGCCATGCGAAAGCAGATGTCGGTCACGCCTTTCCGATCTTTGCGCGGCGGCGGCGTGCGTGAATAATGCGATCTCGCATTAGCCCGTGAACGCAACGGGCCCGGAACCGACGTGGTGTTTGGACTCGATTACGTCCGAACGCTGTCTTCGCGCCGTCCCGTCTCCGTCGACATCGGCAGCGGCGGGTCCCTGTAATGTTATGCGCGTGTTACGGATATCGCGGTATCGCGTAACATTATTGCGATCGTAATTATTCACGTATTGAAATATTTCGTTTTATTGTTTCCCATCGTTGCGCGTGCGGCGGCCGAGCTCGACACACCGGAACGGTGATGCGCGTGTGTGTGTGTGTGTGAGCGCGCACAATATACCGTACGACGACGTCGAGACCGGCACTTAATCGTCCGATGTTAAGCTGCACGTGTTATTATTATAACGTACACATCTGCACGATCGTGATACGGTGTAAAGGATATCGTGGAAAAGGGGTAAAATACGCGACGAAATGCATGACGTGTGTGCGCGAAGACGTGTAAAACAATATTTAATATCATGCTGCAGCGTATGTACAGGTATATCTTATACGTATCTGGTGTGCAGCGAAGTTTCGCGTGGAGCGTATAGTTTTCTTAATGCACGTGCTATGCAGCGTATAACGTATACGGTATTGAAATGAGTGATGCTCGTCCGGCACGGATAAACACGAAACGGTGTTACCGTTAGTGCGGTATTGCGATGCGATAACAACTGAACGCAGCAAAACATATAATCGATTCGTACACTGCACCGCAGTTCCATCTCGGTACTGTACATCGTAATCTCACCGATTTCGCACTGCGTGTAACTATTACTTATTGCTCGTGAATTGACGTGTATGTTACGCTATTTATTATTATGTAACGCCACGGTAAATTCCGAATGCTGCAGCTGTCGGTTGACGAGAGTTCAGCGAGCGTTATGGCAAACTATAAATGAGTTGAGACGAATTATACGAACAAATGAATCGCGTTTAAAATGTATTACGATCTCTGCAGCAGGTATTCGCATGAACAATGCTCGTAGAATGGAATAAAATACGTGTGAATACCGAGATATGCAACGCTCGATGAAAAATTATCCCGAAAAACTTATGCGCAACACAAACAACGAATTATTAACCGTAGGTAATGATGGTAATCGAATGTCCATAGTGTACTTAACTAAAAGTCAACATTACAAATTAAATGACCTCTACCGTTATAAATAATGCACTGTAGATAATCATGTTACGGTAATAATACGACTTCCTGTAATCATCACTTACGCGTACATCCATAATCGTAAACAACAGGCTTAAGCAAAGGCTTCTCCGATACACAAACTTCTGAAATTAGATAGCGAAGCTACTGCAGATTATACACCAGATTATTGTAGCGTATTAAACATCATTATTATTTCAACACTACCATTATTTACTAGAATAATGAAATCGTTATACATTTTAATAAAATATTTGAATATTTAATTAATAATTAAATAATTAATATTTGAACTATACGTATAGTAATAAAATGCAAAACACTACGTCGAAGAATTTGAAAAAAAATACGAACAAAACTTATATCGTAAGTTTTACAATTTAATTATTTTAAGTACATAAAAAAACGAACAGTCCAAAATAATTTATATCTAGAATTCTTAAATTAACTTAAAACTGCGTATATATAAAAAATCGAATGTGTGTGTGGATTTTTTAGATGTGTCAAAATAACAACACGTTGCTAACACGCTGTATTATGCGCTAAAGCTGAAAAAAATTTAAAAAAAATTAAAAAGTATTATTGTGATAATCAACAAGTAAAAAAAAAAAATGGCCATACCGCAGTTGGAGTAATAGATGATAGAAAAAATATTACCCAAGAAGGTTTTTTTCAATTTTTTTTACGTATTCTTTTATATTTACTTACACTATTTAATAGGGGAGAAAAACACTTTTGTTTGCGTGAATTATGTTCAAACCAGATTTTTTTTAATCATTCAGAATTATAGCCTATACACTAAAAAGACCCTCTATTTTGAAATCGTGCATTAAAAAAAAAAAAATACACAATATACATTTCCAGGTGTAATTACGACACATACGCATAAAAATTACGATTTTATTGAATCTGTTAACCGAATTATTTACCTTTTAAATTTCGTCTTATTGTTGGTTTGATAATAAAAATGCGCTGACAAGGCGACAACACAAGAAAAGAAATAGATATAATGTGAACCAATCTGCGATTTATCGCATTTATCGCTTGGATATGGGCCTAAAAAATGATAAATTCTCGCAAATATTCTAATAAATAATCAATACAATATAGATCTAAGGATATAACACAACGAAGGAATACTAATTCGGTTAATATTAAAAAATTAACGACATGATTTTCCGAATGATTATCATACATGTAATTAATTTTTGCACTGGTTCAGAAAGATCTAAATTAAGTTATACCATTAGCTCACTTTACACATTGATTTCGATCAAATTAACCATAAACAATTTGATAATAATTATTGATACTCGGTGTTTATAAATGAATGAATAAATAAAAAAATATCTGTGCACGCAGATTGATTTTTTTGAACGTCAGCGTTTTTAGGATATTTTAATTACAAGGAATTGAACGGAATTAAACAGAAGAAGAATGTGTTTTTTTTTTTAATTTTCAGAAGTTTTAAAGATAAATGTTATTTGATTTATTTTATTAAATTTGTGTTTTAATATTGAAAAGATTAATTTTTATTAAGAATTTATTGATAGATGAATATTGACTCCACGAAGACCCAAGGTACACTGTAATTGAACTCACTAAAAACTTGGCGAAAAAAAATGCAAAAATTATGAAACTTTCCGAAATTAATTTTAAGACTATAACTGTAATTATGATGGAAAAAAAAATCAATCTAAGTATAAAAAATTCAGGTGTAAAAAGGTTAAATGTACTATTCTAAGAGATAACGTTTGAGTTTTGAATTAATCGTATATGAGCTACAAATCGCTTGTGAAGAGTGTTTAAGCATTCAGCAGTACGTATACATAATTAACAACAAACAAAAAATAGATTCCATCACTCCGTTCAGAATCTAAAAATCATTTTTGTCTCCGATTAAAATGTTTTATAAAAAAGTTAAACATAACTTTGTTCGAAGGACAATATAATGACACACATGCATGTATGGTGTATACGTCAGGGTACAGGGTGTGTCTCAACGCATCATTACGTCTTGTTCCTCCGGCTACGAAACAGTTCCGTTTTAACACCCGCGCAATTCCTACCGGTTCTATCGTCTCGATTCATAATTGAATTTGAATTTTTTCAAAAGGAAAATACTCCTCGCTAAATAAATTATGAGTTTTGTATATCGTTATAAATAAAAATATGCGTTATTACTCGACCAATCTCTGACGCTTTAGATAACATCTCGAGTAATAGACAACTTCGTAATAAATAATTTTTATGCTCGAGATCACGCTTCACCGTAGGTACATGGAAATTATGTGTGCATATAAAATGCGGGGCAACGGTTCAGCTGCACCGATAATTTTGATGAACGAAACCATACGGTATTGAAACGGTTATCATGTTCCGTAGGCATTCGCGTTGGCACACTCGGAACGTTATTAATATAATATATAAAGAGTGCAAAAATACCAAACGTTCAATGATTATTTTCTTAGGAAATAAGTAAGTTATTTTTATACATTAAGCATTCTAATAATTAAATAAGATAGTGAGGTGCAAATGATCGCATAAGCTAGGCGTCTGCAGAAATCTCAAGTCGCACACCACATTGTACAAGGGTAATTTTATTTCAGTTATGAAAATATTTAAAAAGCTACGATTTCCGTTTCTTTATTATTAAAATTAACGGAATATTTAGAATCTCGGGGAGGGGTGGAGTATGTTCGGAACAGTTCTACGAAAAAAATTGTTTTACAATGTAACATAGTGTTATTAGAAAAATGACACGT
>JASXSY010000302.1:0-162765 GCA_034509805.1 Sipha maydis
AATAAATAGGGGGGAAAATATAAAACTCACACACAAACTGATGTACAGACATAGTAATAAGCTAATTGATCAAATTCATTTGAATTTTAATTAAATTGTGAACAAAATTATTCTTTTCAATTTTCGCATGATTTTTGTTTCATATTTTACTCCAAATTAATAACTATAGACATATATATTTTTTCAATTATTTCAATTCCAGAAGAAATAATATTGGTAATAACAAATATACAATATTATTTCAATTCCAGAAGAAATAATATTGGTAATAACAAATATACAATAATTGTATATTTGTTACTACCAATATTATTTAATTATTAAAACTAGTATAATTTAAAAACATCCGGACTAATTATCTTTTAAACATGTTTAATTTATATACCCATCTTATATTTCAATTAGCATTTTAATGACATGTTTTCTTGTTCATTGTTCACGAGTAAATAATAATCAATTGTTATGTTAAATTAAGATATCGATTAAAAGTTAAAACATTGAATATCAAATGATTTTGTAAAAATAAACTTATACTAAAATGCTGTATTTTTTTATACACTTGATAGAGCACACTCAGAACTTAAGTCTTATCAAAATTTAAGTACTATAAATATTGACATATCTATAAAATGTGATGTAGTTATATCTTTTTATAGAATATAGAATAAATTTAATATTTAAATTTTAAAACGTTTTAGGAAATTAACTATTTAGGTTTAGTATTTACTACACATAAATTGAAGTATATAACCTAACCTGTTAGTAACTAGCATTATAATCAATATTTAAAAATCAGATCAGTTTTTACGTTTTATCAACATTTTTATGAATATTTTATTACATTTAATTATAAATGCATTAATACTATGATAGTGTGTCTAATAAAAGTTATATAAATGGTAAATTAAAATAAACGCGTTATATCAGCAGCAGTATAATTTTGGTTACAGTAGTTAATTTTTTATATGTTAATATATGTTTTCGTTTAAACAATATTATCCAGTATTTATCACTGATGATATGCTCTGTATATGCTCATGAATAATTGATATAACGAATACACATAATCTCTGTCAAATAAGGTGACCTATGATCATAGGCGTGTGCACGGTGAGTAGGGTGGGCAGTTGTCCCTCCTGCGGGACGAATTATTTGCAAATTAATATTACTTGCCACTTGAGTAATTGTGTTCGAGAGTTTGTGACTGATATAAATTATAAATACGATAAAATTTTACCACGGATCTGTGATATGGGAATAATTATCAGTTCAGTATTATAGTTACCAATGATACCGACAAACAAGTATCTGTTATAAACCACGATTTTAAAGAGTTCTTTACAACTGCCTCTCTGTGTTTCGTATAGTGACAATATTCATATCTGAACATATATTTGTACTTAAACATGTAATAATAATACATTACGTAATACAGATGATATTGACGAATACATGGTATATTAATGAAGTAAACATATTTATATCTTCTCCTAAAAAATATTTCTATATGATGGTGAAAAAAGTTTGCCCCCCTGCCAATAGATCTGCGCACGCTTATGCCTATGATTATAGACGGACCAATACTTTTATTATTACACATAAGTGACAATAAATATAAATAAATAATATGAGTATCGCATATGAAATTCACTCGAGCACAATGATAGGCTTGATATTATAATTGCGTAACAGTATTATACAGCGTAGCTCAGTGACGAAGAAAAAAATGTTTATCGTAGCGCTATAAAAATAAAAGAAATCTCCTATTGGCTAGTATATAACTAGTAGATATATTTTACTATCGTTAAAATTCCGACGGAGATTCGATTTCATCCGAGAAAATTTGATTGGAAAATATCGTAATCGGTTCTTCACGTATATGGTAGCGAAGTACGTGCTTTACAAGTAAACGTGTTACGAACAGATCTATATATGGCTTATAAGTTTAAAAATTAAATACATTTTTTATCGACGTACCCGAAAAATAATGTAAGTATCTGAGTGTACGTTCAAATATTTTACTATGCTAATAATGCAATTTGTTTTTATCCAATAAAAAAAGACCATTGAACAGCGTATATATAACAAAATTATGATGGAAACAAAAAACAACTACAAAATAAAAGCCTCCCTAGGGCCGTGTCGCCACTGATGTCGATGATTATGTATTCCTACGCATTTCGTAGTTTGATTTTCAACGTTTTTTTTTTTATCTATTTTTATTATATTTCCCCATTGGGAATGTTTTGACGTATAATACATAATACTACATTAATTAGTGTCATAATAGTTTACGATGTTATTCCTAAACTTTTACGTATATAATAATGTACAATAGTTACGAACCCCGTTCGTGTTCGGAACATTCTGAAGACGAGTAGGTATTATAAACTCGTAACGATTACATTACACGCTCATAATAGAAAATTAATTACTAAAAAATCATATTAATATCGATCGTATATCGGATAAAACAATAATCTCTAACGTGTTTTAGTAAGACGTGTTACAAACTATGTTGAGATTATCTAGATAACTTCTTGTATTTTATCGTATCTAAATAACATTTTTTTCAAGTAATCTATTATTAAGTAAGATGAAAAAGAAACGTATCTAGATAAATTGATCTTAAAAAATGTTATACCTGTGAACAATTTTTAAATTGTTATGAATTAGTTAAAATTAATAAAACTGTTTTGGGAACAGCGATTAACATATTTATAAAGACTAATTTGAAGAATAAACCATGTAATTTAAAAATGATTGAGATTTTTTCATTAAATGTCCAAACGTTTTCCAGTTAGTAGATAAGTATAAAAAAATTTTCACATAAAAAGCACATATTATGTATGATCATAATTTATGTTCAGATGATTAATATTTTAAATAATCAATAGGTGTACTACTTTATTTTTATGAATAAATATAAGAATGTTATTTCAAAAATTAGTAACCAATAAAATAATAAATATTTATTTATAACATTATATTTTAATAATTAAGTTTTACAGCCTAAATATTATGAATTCTAAGCATAATGCTTTAATTAAACACATAAGATATTGAAAGGTGACTAAAAAAAATTATTTAAGTGCAAAAAATGTTATTAATTTTTGTTATTAGTATGCAAATAAACAAATATACTTATTTTATTATATAGATAATAATGTTTAAATATTATCTTTATCAATATAAAAAAAAATATTTTTTTATCTTTATTTTTAATTAAATATTTTTATTTTTTTTGTTATCTGGACTCGTCACTGGTTTCGTGCCGAACGCAAAATGTCACTATAAATTATTAGACTATATTTTTCAACCTTTTATTTTATATATATTATATATTCACTCAAGCATATTACGTGCATATCATATTTAATTGTATGTAATTTCAAATCCAATGTATACAACACTGATATAAATGTGTACGATAATCGTGTGCAATATTATCAAAAGTAAATCCTCTGTCCATTGTTTTGCCAAGTTCGGTTATTAAATTTCATTTTAAATTCCATATACGTGGGTACCTAGGGTTTGATTGTTATTCTAACGTAGAGATAAATGTTTACATCATACATATCAAAGCAACACTAAAGCAAGTGAAAGCTGTTTCCAGTATACGTGAGTTGAAAATTGATTTTGTAGAAAAAATACTTAACATGATTGTAATAATGCGCATGTTTATGCAATAACAGTCGAATATCCGAAATTTGACATTAAGATCAATTATTATATGATAAACAGTTTCGAGTTTTCGGAAGGGGAGGTTCAGGTCTCGAGCCACTAAAAGAAAACAAGTTTATAAGTCATAAATGATTTTTGCTATAGAGAAAGTATAGAGAAAGTATAGAGAAAGTGAACATTAATTTATATCATGTTTATATATAACTTTTCATTTGTTTCATTTCTAATAATTATAGAATAATATAACTATTGATCTATATTCTATATGTATTTTTATAACACTATAAAATCATTTATTTTTTAGAATAACTTTAAGCCTCTCCCACAAAAAATTTGAAAACACACTTTTGATAATAAATACGAGTAACAGTACATAAAGAGTTTAATTCAAAACATGGTTAACATTTTAAACCAGCAATAGTGGTCGACGACTACCCGTGTACAATAGGTATCTTATAATAATAGTTTTAATTATTTCATGAAGATGGTTTGTTGTATAAACCAAGTAGAAAATTGTTCATCTATATTTATCGCGATCCGGACACGGCAGTTGTTGAACATGATTACTAGCATACTGAAAATTCGATTTCGAACAGTATTAAATCTGTATAAATAGTGTACTCCATCGATTTTTAGTGGGTCCCCTTTTATCGTTTAATTTCTATAAAAATGTTTTACTGATTCGATTATTAGCCATTTTCATTTGAGTTTATAATTTTTAAAATACGCACTATTTCGACACGCAAACGTATCCCACTGCAGTAGGTAATCGGCGTACGACTTTAAAACAAACGAAAAACAAAAAAAAAAAAAAAAATGAAAATCATACATATAAACAAGGTTGGACATTAACGAGTTAAAAATTAAAATTAAGTTAAAACGTTGAGTTAATATTAACTAAGTTAAGTAACTCGTTACTTTTTTTTTGAAACTAACTTTTAACTTAATAAGTTAAATTTTAAACATATTTAACGTGTTAACTTCAAGTTAATTATATATATGTATATATTTCTTAAAATTAAGTTATATTTAAAATTTTAAATAAACCATTGATTTTTTTTCATTGTTGGCTTGAGAAATAATAATGTCATAACAATTAAATGGGAAAATGTATAATTAATACTTGCACAATATAATATATATAATTATAGGTATAAAGTGGATAGTCTGTATCCAGGTAATAGGTACCTATCCGCATGTAATAATAACTAAGTACCTAACTATAACTTTTTTTTTTTTTAAGGTAATAAATTTGTGTTTATTGATGTCGAATGTTGATGTCTATACAATATTATAATATACATACAGTATATACTATATACAGTATATAGACTATGTACTATTCACTATTTAGTATTTAGTACTATACGTCTATACACAATACACATTATGAATACGAGTTATATGATATTGGGTATTACTATATATTTTGTTTTTATATTCTTGTATATCCTATTCCATATGTTCTCATTATTTAGTTTATTACTTTTTTTTTTCCTAAAATATAACATGGTTGAAGTGTAGAATAGTAAGTTGTTGAATAATTTTTAATTAATTATAAATTAAAGATAGGTTAGACATTTTAATTTTTAATTAATTTATAAAACAACTATGTATGTTTCTATATTTATTTTTATTCTTTATAATTCATAATAACCATGAAATATCTTATGAATATGTTTTATGTAATTATAATAAATTAATAATTATTAAGAATATCTATTGGCTATCGTCGATCACAGACTTAGATATAGGTACCTTACTTAGGGTTTCGACTATAATACGAGTACATGGTAAGTATAAATCAATAAATATATTAAATATTTAAATGTATATAATTTTTTTTAAGTTTATCAAGTATTACAGTTTATTATTTACTTAGGTTATAATCAAATATAAAAGAAAATTAATTATTCATAAAAAAAAACATTGAATAAATCAATGTGTTCCCTCGAATACTTCTATGTAAGTACAATTATTTTATTTATTCAAACATAATAATTTGTTATGCGTTTGTGTATGCTATATACTCTTGTCTCTTATTATGCTGATAGTGTTTATACCTTCATATGGATATCTATCCCAACTGATGTCAGATGTGTAGCAGCTAATAGTAAGGCTTGTATAGGGCTTGTAATTTATACTATTTTAATTCCTCTCTTCTTTAATGGGCGAGAGAGAGTTGGATAAATCGTCAACTGCCCACCTTAAATCCTCAGTAAATACTGCTTAGCATACTACATGCTTGGCCATATGAGCTTGATACAAATTCCAAATTTGTCATTCATTTTATTGGTTTTGATTACAGATTCGAAAATAATTACATTATTACATTAAATTAATTAATTAATTTTAACTTAGTTAATTTTTGTTATCCATAAATTTTTAACTTAAAGAAGTTATTAAAAATACGTTAGTTAACTTTTAACTTTACTTAACTAATTTTTTTTATATTAACTTAACGAGTTAAAAAAAAAAACCGTTAACTTGCCCAGCTTTGCATATAAATTTATACATTTTACCTATAGACTTGTAGACCTGGGGCTCATTGTGCAAACGTTTTCGTGCTTTGACAACAATTATGTTGTAATGTGCTTTGACCGAGTCTTATAGGCCAGCGCAACGTACATACTCGTATGGCTTGACAATGACAGCAACGGATTTAAAATACACACGTGTACGGGTGTGAGCTGTGTGAATGGTATTAAATTACATTTTTTTTTTTCAACGGGTAAATACAAACGTTTAGTTTTTTTTTTCTGTTGAAAATTTTAGTTTTTTTCAAATTCATGTGCCAAGTAATAATAACAAAAAAAAAAAAAAAAACAATGCCTACGACATAAGATTTGTTGAGCGGCAATGTGTTACCTATTACATTTATCGGTATAGGTGAGTTGATTCCCGGGTCCTTAAGAGGTACGTACAAGTTGATTCCCAGGTCATTATATATTTTATTCAATATTTAGTAAGATATTCAGCCTATTAACATAACCCAAGAAACACCACGAGGAAGTTGGCTGACAAGTTTCTCTAAAATATTGTTTTTTTAGTTTTTTTATATTTTGAAAATCATTTAATTTTTATTTATTTATTATATATTGAATTATATTATATTAATTGAAATTAAAATATTATTGAAAACATTTAGTTTTAACACAATGACACAATTTATGTTGAACTAATAATGGTTGCAACAATACTGGAACACTCCTAATATTCTAGATAATGTTCAACTATAAAAACTGATATCTAACTATCTAAAATCAATTATTATGATAAATAACATATACGTTATATATTTATACGTAGGTTATTATAATGACGATAATCTTTGATTATTAAATTCGCGCATGGTCTCGGTGGATATAAGAGCGAGTTGTGTGTGACGGTTGAACTCTTTACGGTTGTAAACTCTTTACTCGTGCAATCTATTGATAATTGATATATTACAATAGGGAATCAACTCGTACGTATCCTCTAATGACCCGGGAATCAACTCAACGGTGTCGGTGCAGGTAAACAGGTACACGGGAATCAACTCGTACGCAGCCACATTTATGGCCATCAAGTACCTATATCCATCATTACATTTGTATAAGACAATGTTTACATAAAAACTGTAAGTCAGCCTTGATTAACAAAAATAATGGTTTTCTTTGGAATTTCAAGTTTTGTAGTCAACACATTTTCCCTTTTTGATTAGAAAAAATAAATATTATAGTAATTAAATACCGCGAATTGTTCATAACTTGTAATGTTTTCTCGTTGATTATATTTTTAGGTTATAGAATAAAATTATTTGGCTTGTATTTTATTTGTATTTTTTATCATTATTGTATGAAACACATATGTTCAGGCAGGCACACAAGTTAATTCCTAATGCATTTTACAAACGTGGGTAACATTATAATCGTGTACGTTAAATATTCATACATCGACTTTCGGTTATAAATAACGTGTGTTAAAGTTTTTTTCTTCGACTACTTTAATCGAAATCATTATACACCTATTATATTAATGCATTGTGATAAATTTTTTGAACTCGTTAATTAATACTTTTACGTAATGAACTAGGATGTTGAAAATATAATTATTAATAAAACGGTATCAAACGCACTGATAGAAAATTTTTTCTCGATTTCCTTGTTAAAAAATACATTTTTCATGAAAATATTTTTTACAAGTACTCACAATTATCAATTGTCACTGACTCGCACCGGGTACCCCACAGTTCAAAACTGTCATAGCGCAAATAAGCATTATTTAAGACCATGGTTTCATATAACCTTAAATTGTACAAACGCTGCAGAATATTGTATGTCGAGTTACAAAGACCTCTCGATAAACCACTCAATTGATCATGCAATAGATATAAAAGTAATCGTATAAATAATTTATTTCTTATCGTGGTTACGAATGAGTGTAACTTATTATGAATACATATTTCATTCTGGTAACATAATATTAAACTGAAGAGGACGCCACACCCGGATGTGTTGTCTTCGTCTAATACACGTACAATATAGCAAATTTGCGTTCAGTATTTCAAATGTGGTGAAATTAGCTCTAATATTAGGGTAAACTTACCTATAATCAAACTTTAAGGGCAGATCATTAACTGTGATTTTTTCCGATATTTTAATTTTTAAGTGAGTAAAAATACTTGAATTGTAATATTTTATAACACTGACAACACATGCGGGTGTGGTGTCTATTTTAAGCATTATATTGATAGACAAATACAAAAACAATTGATTGGTGATTGAAAACAATTGAAATCACTTATTTATCACGTATTAATCACGTAAAAGTCGTTCTCTCTCTTTATTTAAATATTTCTTTCGGATTAGGTATAGACGATATTAGCTATATACTCATACGTGAAATCTCTATAAGGCTATACATCAGTCATTAACAATGATAACATTCTTATGATTTCATTAAAATATTAAATCTAATCTATAAATATATTTTATAGGTATACTGTAATCTTTCACATTTTCAGTACGGAATAATCGAACTGCACTTATTACCTAAAAAAAAAAAAAAAAATGGTCGAATTTCACTTAAGTGAAAAAAAAGTAATGACCGAACTGCAGTTGAATAAAAAATAGATAGTAGTCGAACTACAAAAGTTCAAAAAAGGAGTTAAAACTTAAAACGGGTTTTCACTATGAACGTTCACTTGTACGTGCATACAAATTAATTAGGCACACGGTTATAGCCGTGTTGTTGGATATCATTGAACATTTTTCATGTATTTTTCAAGTATTAACATTATAAATTTTAATTTTATATATTTATATTCATTAATCATACTTAACGCATTAGGCTACTTCCAGTGGCGTCATTTAGGGTTGGCAAGGTGGGCATTTTCCCCTGTCTGATTTTAAAAGCAGTCCGATGGGCTAGTGCCGTTTAATCATTATATTTTATTAGCACAAAAAAATGACTATTTTTATATTTTCAGACAATATTATACCGTGTTCCAATGATACATTTATTATAATTTATTTTAATTTAAAAATTACCCTTTTAGTTACATTTATTGACCAGTATAGACATTTTAAAATTAATTAATTATAAAAATCTTTTAAGATAGAAATTATCTGCAAAAAATTTAATAAATCATGCAAACAAAGACCGAGATAATGGAATTCATAACCTATGTTTTATTTCCAAAATTTTTAATCAACTTCCAAATGCTTTTTAAGAAACTCTTAAAATTATAAATATTCTTATGATTTTGTTTGTTTCTACTGCTTCCAATGATATTTCTCTTCTCTACAATAAGTTGAAACCCATTTACGGCTAACAATGGGAAGTAAAAGACTGAGTGTTTTACTGGTCATTGCAGTGGAAAGTGATGTATCAAGTAAAATTATTTTAGATGATGTAATTAATATATTTCAAAAATGAAAAAAAGAAAGATACCCTTTAATAAATGAATAATATTTGTGTTATTAAAAAAAATTGTCATAATAGTTTGCTGAGTTTTAAATGGTATATTTACCAAATATGGTTTTGATTTGGGCTGGTCCGAACCTTTGCCCCCTTTATTCAAAACTGAAATGACGCCACTGGCTATTTCACATATTATATGAAATACGAATTACAGTTGAAAAAGTACAATTCGAAATTACATTATTGAAGAATAACATAAACGTAAGCAATTAAATAATATAACATAGTTAATAATAACACTATTATACTCGTATAAATCGATATAAGTAGATCGATCACATATTAAAAGTCGATTCAAAATTATTTTTATATAAATATTTTAAATAAATATCTAGTCCATTTATTTTTGTAATAAATTGATAAATTATCATAAGGTTTTTGATTTTTTTTTTTTTCATTCTAAAAGAGTGATGCATAATTGATATTTTAAGTTACAACACAAATATGATGCAGTAATTATTTTTTTATTATAAGATATTGATGTTGTCCTGAAAGAATTCGAAATGCATAGCTAACACTACAGTAATTACAATCGTTCTGTGCAAATTTAAATAACAATTAATGAATTAAATTTATTGCATTCGGTATTTAGATACATTATTTTAATTAATGATGAACAATAGGCGTATAACTTACTAACAAAATTATCAATTATTGTTATTTATTGTTATCAGATATGAAATAGAACTAAATTAGAGGTTGATTTTCCAACGCAACATTAATGTTTAATTAAAAAATTTGAATACAATTATACTATTGAAATGATGTAATAAATTCAATCTATAATGCTAGTATATCTGCATGGATTTTGATAAATAATTCGAAAACTAAATTCCAACTACAATGAATATAGATTTAATTGTATTCGAAATTAGATTTTACGAACCACATAAATAGCCTACGAATAAATACTGTAAATACCACACTAAATGGAGGAGATTTAAGGAACCACATTTACATAATATGTTTGTTCTCTTGCTTATAAACTTCCCGTATTGCATCCATTATAAATCTAATTTTCCAATCATAACAATCGAGCAACAAATTAAGGGCCAGAAATGCTAACCTCATGGCTTCTTCATAGTATCAACTATAATCAAAAAATTAACATCAAAATCCAACCTTAGTACAATAATTAATTAATTTAATCAATGTTATAATATTGTATGAAATTGTGGATTCTGGGTGAAGTGAGTTCTATACCGTTTAAAAATGTTTAATCAAACAGATTTTTAGTATTTTTTTACCTAGGTAATTTAGTAATAAATAAATATACAACCTGGATTGAAGTAAACGCAGTAATCAAACGACAACAAATATGTACAACGAATAATATATATATATATATATATAGATGATAGAATTGCATGATGAGGGAGGCTATCCAGTTATAGAACCTTGTAAAATCAATACTTTTATCAGTCAAAGTATTTGTTCGAATTAGTTTAAAAGATCTCTTCATCAGCGTCTTTTGAGATTACATGGAAGGTTGTCAAGTAGTGCAAGAGAAGATAAATGGGATGTAAGAGAACTTTGACGTTGCTATAATTTTTTGTGAAATGTAATGCAATATTGTTTGATCGGTTGTTCAACAGTTTTAATTTTTAAATCTTAATGGAGTGTATTATTTGTTATGTACCACGGGGCAAAGACTATGTTATGGAGGGTTATGGACTGAAATGATTGTGTAAAATGTATACCAACCAAATATGGTTTGTGTTTGGGATGGTTTGGCTTTACCCCAGATTTGTGAACCTTAAGTACAAATGGGTCTTAATAGAGATTTATATAACGTTTTAAATTGTAATGTATTGAAAGTTTGGATTTGAATGTTGGGTAAAGCCTATGTAGGCGATTATTTAATAGTTTTGGTTTGGATTTTATGTATGATCTTCATGTTTGGCGTATACGTATATATTAGTGCTCTTGATACCCGGGTACTCGGGTACTACCCAGGTACCCGGGTAACCGGGTTTTACGGGTATTACCCGATTTACAAAATTTCGGGTACCCGTTATGGATTGGGTACCCGTTATGGATTGGGTACCCGTTATGGATCGGGTACCCGTTATGATTTGTATACTCATTACTAGAGCTGGGATTTGTATGTAAATACATATTTTTTTTAAAACATGATTAATTAATTAACTATTGTAAATGATAAATTCGTTTCACATGATTTACAATAAATTAAGAAATATTTAATTTTACATATTTTTACATATTCTGTAAATTTTGACAACAATTCCAATATGTATTTATAATTCGATAATAGTAAAAGTGTAGGTATATAAGAATATGAAAGTATTAATAACTAGACTTTAGTTTATCTTATCTGTTTCTGTTCAATAACCATAGCTTAATGATCTTAGGTATATTAAGTTATGTATATTTTAGATTATATTTTTATAGATAATTTTTATATTTTCTTAGATGTTTTTTTTTCGAATAATTGTCTAATGTATAATTTAATACTGATTACATCTTAGGAGTTAAGACTTAGCTAAACCGTTTACGTACATCAAAAACCATCGGGTATCCGAACATTTTGGGTGATGGGTACCCACTACCCGACAACATTGACTACCCACAAAATCGGGTATTACCCGGATAAATGGGTACCCGAGTACCCGGGTTTCTGGGTACCCGGGTATTACCCACATCAAATCAAGAGCACAAGTATATATATATATATATATCGATTATGATTCCTAGGTAACTTGTAGCGTTGTTAAAATATTAACACCATTCGGTGGAAGGAATAGGAAGCATTTTTTTCTTATTGTAAATGGAAATGAAAATACTTTTCAGGATTTATTTTGACTCACCACCTGATTGTACAGATAAATATAATATTAAATTCGTTTTGAAAATGTAACATTATAGACAAAAAAAAGGTCTTTTTTCTAAATTACTTTTCAAGTTAAGAGTATTTTATTTCAATTTTTATTCTAAAGGATTACGATTTATAAGCCAGTGTGGAAGAATTTCTGAAGGGGATATAGACCCCGCAGATCCTCCTAGTTATGTGCTTGAATTAATAATCTACCATGATTCCTCTTAATTTTGCGTTATAATAATACGCAATATGTAATAATATGTACTCGTATAATACAAATATAATGTATAATGAATTATACAAAAAAAAGAATAATTTAGCTACGTCAAGTTGAAATTTTCATCCAGCTTAGAAAAGAAAGGGAGTTGGCCCGGACCAAAAGCAACTCCCCCATGCAGTATACCCGTTGTGAATACGCCGTTGTGTGAAATAGGTGTTCGGAGAGGCGTGTTAGCAACTACCGAACGAGAATATTAGAACGATGAGAGGGACGAACAACAATTATCGTTCAAAACCGAATAGTGTTGCGTTACCAAATGATTTTGAAATATAAAATAGTCTTGTACCGTATCTGTTTTACGATTCGATTCGCACAGCCGATCAGATGAAAGCGAATGAATGATTATTATTTATTTTTTGTTCCTCCCCATCCCTGCTGTATCAGAATTTAGCGCGTGAATGATCGCATAAACATAAAGCCAGCGTACAACACGGTTTAAAAACTATAATTTTCCTTTGGACGAGGTTAACCGAGGGCGGCCGGTGACGGCGAGCGTACGACGGGTGGACGGCGGCCGGGAAGGGTTGAACCCGGTCGACATTTCCTGAGGGGGTAGTGTACCCCGCGGGAAGGAGTAGTATGGTGGCGGTGGGGCGGTACAAGGGGTTACCTGAAAAAGTGTACCGTAATTGTAATATTTCATTACGTGCGCCGCGCCACTTCCCGACGTGTAAAGCGCGTGCGCCGCTAGCCATCCCGCCGGGCAGCGCTGCCGTCGACGCCGCGCGCTCATCTGATAAGGCGGCGCGCTGTTAACGCGAAAAAATTGGCCAGCCGACGCGATTGCTGCTGGTGCTGGTGCTGCTGTGCTGTGCTGCTGGCCGAGGTGCGCGGTCGAACTTCTCTCCCGTACGTGTGTGCGTATGTGTGCGTGCGTGTGCGTGTGTCCGCGGTTTTGAATTCGCGATTTTTTTTTTTGCAATTTTCACCTCGTTCATCGTTCCATCGTGTGCACCGCCGATAGATCTGCCCGGCCGTCCGTTTATCACCACCGCCGCGTGTGTCTGTGCGTGCACCTGCTGCCGTTTGCGATTCCATATCGTTCGACGTTATTATTTACTTACGTTACGCCGGTTTTCGTCGTAGCACTTGATGTTTTGCAAGCGCGCGCGCGCACACACACGCACAGACGCACGTACACACGGGGGACGCAATAATAATAACAACAACAACAGCAATAACATTATCGCCGTGGCGCACCGAGTGTTGTGCGCTGTTGTTATAAAACGATTTCCGTCCAACGCACTTGTTTCGCGCGTCAACCTTTCTTCCCGAAAGTGAATGTGTACCTACTTACGCGAACCATTTCGCCCTCGACGGTCGTGTAAGCCCAACAACTGCCGGACAAGTGATCGTTGAGTTCTGAACACTATGATCCGGGTACACGTGAAATATGGTAACTACCCCTTCGTATTCCTGTATTTGTTTTGGTTTTGTCACGTTAAAAACCAACCCATAATATATACTTTTGTATCTTGATGAACTCGAGTTTAACACCGTCATCAATGGTCTTGTTCTTTGACATTTCAAATTGCTTAAATTAATCTACACATTTTGATGCAACTGAGCCTTCTCCGCTGTCCACTCACAGGACTTAAACATTTGATGTATTCAGAGTTCAGATCACTGGTGGATTTATCCAAATTTAGTAAAAGTGCAGTACCTATATTCATGATTTTTTGTTTAGATCAAGCATGTATAGATACTTATTTGAAACTTGATCCACTGGAATTCAACAATGATAATTATTTATTGGTAAACTGTAATATTAAACCGTGACTGAATCAGCTCTTCGATCTCTCTTTGGATCCATCACTGATTTAAATCTAAGTTCCCATAAAGTCTATTAAATATATTCAGAATTTGCTACCTTTTACAACGCATAATTTTTCAGTAAGTTATATCAAATTAAAATTGTCAAATGCCATAAAACTTGTGTAAAATGTCTTTCATGTATTAACCTTGTAAATAGGTGTGATGAATTTTAATTTTATTTATACAGCTGTTTGTAGTTGTCTGTTTAATTTATGACTTCCTTAAAGTAAAATAAATACCTACCTACAACTCTTCATATATCTATACTTATATAAAACATAATTTTAGAAATTAAATCATATCCGATATTATAATGTATCTAATACTTTTATATTAGGATCAAAGAACTTAAAGATAATTTATAAATAAATAGCTGATCTAGGTAATATTTTAAACTTTATCAATTACTTAATACCATGTTTTCATTTAAATTTTAATTAATTTATAATTTTTGATAACATTTTAACTAGATACTTATGGCTATATTAATTTCTCTTTTTTAAATTTTTAATTTATATTAATTATATTTTTGGTTCATAGATACCTAATGAATAAAAAATATAACTTTCATTGTAAATTAAAAAAATATTGTTCCTGTTTCGATTTCTAAAAGTAAAATGTTATTTCATACATACTAATGCATAATCTATGGAAAAACAGTTTATTTAATTTTACATTTTTTACTTGTATAATTATGGTAACATAACTTATTATTAAATAAGTATAAAATAAATGTTAAAATATGATTTAAATATTTACTCTTTTACTTAAGGTTTATTGAAATGCTTAAGTATAGTTTTTATTAAAGGTACAATTTTTTGAAAAAATTAAAACTTTCTTGCTATTTAGTAATTTGTGTAATAAGTTATACTTTTATACTTAAATACTGTTCATAAAGTATATATGAATAATTACCAAATAAATATTCCCTGACATACGTTTAGCAAATAATGTAGATTCAATTATAAAATTAGAATGATTTATTTATCATATTTAATTTATGTTCAGTACACTATAATTCAATACCTCACAAAACATTAACTGTACATTCATAAACAAATGTCAATTAAAAAATGATTATAAAAATGTATTGGTATTTTTCATATGGTACTCTAATAGTTTTGTATATTTACTTATTTAATATAATAGTTAGTTATAAGGGTAGCAAATATTAATAAATGTATTTACTGTAGTTTTAATTTAATGAACAAAATATATTTCAAATTCAATTCTGTTGCTAAATACTAAATATGTTTAAAATGTTATCATTAGTTATATTTTAAATTTATTGAATTTTACTTAAATAATTGTATAATTTATAATTTGATTTCTTATTTTATATAATTTATATAGTTATTAATTTCAAAACCTTTCTGTTGTATCTTAATTATAATAATTTATTTCCCAAATTAATCTTCAAAATTGTATTTATAGTATTATTTATAAAAACAGTGAAAAATGATTTATATATTATGTTAATATCAAGGCCATAATTTTATAATGCCAATATCCTTGTGATTTATGTGCCTTGTATTTAAAGCAGTCTGTTGATTTAGGAAGCCTAACCAAGTACTAATCATAGAATGAAACCTTATGCCATATCAGTACAAACGTGTTTTAATACTTAATGCCCTTGGATACTATTTCATAGATTTTGCACTCATTTTGCTTCTTCTTTTTTTTTGATTAATATAAACAATAATATTTCTATATGATAATATAATCAAAACTTTTGTAAATTTAGCTTAAATCTTCAGAAGATATGGCTTAATTCCAAATACTGTTTTTATGTTTGTTCTCAGATAACATATTTACATATTTTAAAATATATAAGTTTATCTAAAGACTGGGCTGAATATAACTTCTTTTGAAACATTTGGTGTATGGAATTTTGGTAAAAGAAAATCATGCTAATCAAGGAATATCGTATACCACTCCCACTTAGTGTAGAAGAGTACAGAATCGCTCAGCTTTATATGATAGCTGTAAGTAATTAGATATATTTTTATTAAATTATTTACCATGTAATAAATTAATACTTTTAATTAGAAAAAAAGCAGAGAAGAAAGCAAAGGAGCTGACAGTGGAGTTGAAATATTAGTCAATGAACCTTATGAAGGTGGTCCTGGCGGTGATGGAAATACTAGTGGTGGACAGTATACAAGAAAAATTTATCATGTTGGGAGTCACTTACCAAGTAATTTTGTTAAAAATAAGTTCTTTATATTTTTTTAAAAATAATACAAAGACTATCAGAAAAATAACATGATATTGAATGATCTGCAGGTTGGTTTAAAGGATTATTACCAAAATCTGCATTATCTGTTGAAGAAGAAGCGTGGAATGCATATCCATATACAAAAACTCGTTATACTTGTCCATTTGTTGAAAAATTTTCATTGGAAATTGAAACCTATTACTATCCCGATAATGGATCTCATGATAATGTATTCAAAATGTCTCAAAGTGAAATCCGTAATGTCTCTGTTGGTATGTATTTATTTTCCAAAATAAAATAAATATTAAAAATTTTTTTTTTGTTTTTGCATGTATAATTTCATATTATATAAGAATTTATGTTATGTAAGAACATTTTTCAACTTATTGTATAAATATAACATATATATTTTATAGATCTAATTGATATAGTAAAAGATCAACTATATGGAGCTGATTATGTTAAAGAAGAAGATCCAAAATCTTATGTCAGTGATAAGACGGGTCGAGGACCCTTACAAGATAACTGGATATCAGAGTATTGGAAAGAATGTCAAGTAATTAAAATTAATCTTATTGTAATGGATATATTTATCTAGAATTACTTTTAATTATTATGTTCAGAATAAAAGTATGCCTACATCTTCCGGAAAATCTATTATGTGTGCATATAAATTATGTAAAGTAGAATTTCGTTATTGGGGTATGCAAACAAAAATTGAAAAATTCATTCACGAAGTTGGTGAGTATTAATTAAAAAAATATATTGATTTGTTATTAAGACTTAAAATTTGTTATAACTATTTAAATATTTATAATTATAAAAACTTGACTAAACAAAAATGGGCTTCATTCCTTTATAAAGTTAAATAAAAAGTTGTTATTTTCAATGCTATTTTGTATATTTAAAAATTCAAATATTACAATCATTACATATTATTACATATTTTATAATTGCAATAATTTATATTATTAATTTTGAAAAAAAAAAGTAACTTATATTGATAATCTAATCTAGTATTTTAAAATCTGTTTAGGGTTCATATGTAACATTTTAAGTATAGTAATTTATTTTAGCCTTTTGTATAAATAATATTTAATTCATTTTTCTTATAATATGAAAATTATCAAAAAAAAATTAAATACTTATTTCTTTGTTGTTTACTATTTCTTAGTTATATCATCTAGTAATAGAATTGAAGTTTTATTATTAAAATGTTATTATGAATAGCTCTAAGGAAAACTATGGTGAGAGCACATCGTCAAGCCTGGGCATGGCAAGATGAATGGGTAAATTTAACTATGGATGATATACGCCAGATTGAGCTTCAAACACAAGAAGCTCTCAAACGAAAAATGGGTAGTAGTAGCAGTGATTCTGAGACATGTGATGGAAATGACATAGTTGATGACTCGAAAAATTCCACTAATTTAGCTGCTACAATGGGTAGTATAGAAAAAAGTGATCTTGAAGTAGCCACACCGGTTACATCAAAACGTATGCAAGATCCAACTCTATATTCTCCACCATCATGTGTATCTAGCAGTTCTGATACTATATCAAGCAGTATTCAACCATCATCGAGCATGTAATTTCTACAACATTTTATATTTAATTTTATTGCAGCTGTACAAATGTTTTTATTTTTATTATAGGCGAATACCAGTTAAAAAAAATTGGAAAAATCCTAAGTCACAAGTACCTTCACCAGGTTCTACTCAAAGTTTTGATACTGCACCTAATTGGAGAATGGAAAGTTTGATTCGAGATTCTGATTCTGATTTAAGCAATGATGATGAATTTTTTGACTGTCAAGGTAAATTACGATTTTTAAAAAAGAAAAAAATCAGCTTAAACAATTAAATTTACTTAAAGAATTATTATTTGTATTGCTAGTTAGGTAAAATATAACTATGAATAATTATCTCTGTAATTCATTTTATATTTTATGTACTTGTTGGCTTAATAGTTCCTTTAATTAAAAATACATTTGATAACATTTAGAGCTTTATCATCAATATTTCTGTTATTGTATTTAAAAGCTGATATAAAACATTCTCTCTTACGTTTTATTATTACATGCATATGAAATATTATGTAGATCATAGGTCGCAACTCATAAAGTTGTATTTTTGGATATTAGTAATAGCTAATTATACTATTAGCCTAATAGCCAATTGCTTATTAAATGTGCTAACCAATGTTGTATATAACATATTTGTATGGATAATATGGCTTTATGCCAAGACTAAAATCTTTTAGTTATGCTAAAAGATTTATCATGTAAACAGATACTACTATTATTGATTTTTTTTTTAGTGATGTTTAATGAAAACTAAAAATATTTAAGCACTCATTATAATATTTTTCACAAATAAAATTATCAAAATTATTTATTTAGACTAGCATTTCCTAAAGTGTATTATATACCTAAGCGTTTCATGGGATAATCTCAAGGGTTCTACAAGGTGAATATTGAGTGTAGTAATTGTAATAAAAATGTATCACAATCTATCTTTAAAACATTACTTGGAGTACTTATTGGTTTTACAATAGATAATTGAAAAATTGAGAGGTTATTTGGACTTACATACATCAAAGTTCTACAAAACAAACTATTTTCTAAGGGTTCCGTGATTGTAAAAGTTTGGGAACTGTTGATGTAAACTACAAGCATTGATTTTAACAAATACTGTTTTATAGTCAATGCTGCAAGGATTATTTTTTGGTTAATTTTTTGCACAGTATAATGTGTCTAATTTTAAATAATTAGTTATATGTATAAACAATTTTATTAATATAAATATAGCGGACTGCTCATTTTGTGAGTTGTCTTTTGATTCAGTTTGTATAGTTCAATACATTTGTAAATAGCTTAAAGTTAAAATAAAATATAAATAAGTATAAATAAAGTTAAATTAAATAGAGATAATAAAATAACAAAAATAAACTATATTACAATAATAATGATTGTAAATTTTGAGTATAGATGATAGTTTATTATAGGTAATGTGTTTTACTACACAGGCAAACATGTTTTTGTGCGCTGAATCATAGTCCGACTGTTTCCCACTCTTCTACTCTGTAGATATGGCTCAGACTAGATGGTGCACAGTATGTATATATCTTTTTTTCTTTGTGTATGTTAACGTCTTGCCGTTCATTGTTGGCCTCTTACCTAATCGTAGGGTCTAAGATGAGACCTCATCCATTTGTTTGGTCTACTACTATGATATTTGGTTTTTGGTTTTGAGTTACTTTTTTGAATAATTCCATTGCACTTCTTCATAAACCTCCAGATTTTTGGCTCTAAATAGGTTGGCCAGAACTTTGTGATGAACGTTATTGTAAAGAAATTCTGAAAGAAGCAGGATCCTCCAATGTATGGCAAGGTTTCAATTATATTATTCTCATTGCAGGTCAGATTTCTGCTATGGGGATTGCTTACCTCTCTTATGACGGTTAGATGTGGAGTTCATCAATACTTTAATAGCATTTGCTTATTTCCTGCTTGAGAGTCCATCTTTGTTTCATACTTATGAGTTTGTAGTGGTACAGCTGTTGTATTATAGTACTATTTAGTAACCTATTCTTATCTGTCCCAACTCTTTCTATTTTAGATTCTGAACGGAGTGAAGAATGTATTGATTTTACAATGATGTGTGTTTTTTTTTTTTTTTGTGTCTGTCGACACGTTTTGGGGCAGTAAAAATGCTTCGATTGCCTTATGTAGCAACTTTTCTGAAAGGAAAGTGAATCTATTTGGTACTTTGGGGGGTCAAAAGTTAAAAATTTCCAATATTTTTTAAATGCGACGGGAAAAACCATAAAAAAATTTGGGAAAAACGGGAGTTTTTACACAAAACCAGTTTTCGACATAATCAAATTTTTTATTTTGCTATAACTCAAAAACGAATCGATGTAAATACTTGAAATTTTCACCAAATGTTTAGATTAGCGTTCTCTATACACCATTAAATTTTCAAAGTATTTTGACTTTTATTGAGCTATTTATAGACAGTTGAAATTTTCAATTTTTTTAAGTATTTTTTTTTTAAACAACGATAAAATTTTTTTGGCTGCCCAGAAAATCTTGAAAATTTAATACAAGGTTTCTTATAAGTTGTTCCTTAACTGATAAAAAAAAATCTAAAATCGTAAGTCACAATTTTTTTTTATAAGTGCTCAAAGTTCCAATTTATACGAAATATGTAAAAATCACGATAATTTGCAAGTTATTTTGTAGATAAAAATTCATAAAATTTTTTCTGTTCATACTTAAGGTTCAAAATTTTAACACGAGGTTATCTATAAGCTACTCTTCAAAAATCTTTAAAAAAATTTCTACCGGAATTAGAGGAAAAAATTTTATGACTGTTTGAAATTTAAATATTTACGAAATTGCATAAAATAGCGATTAATTCTCAAACGATTTTAAATATATTTTATAATTCAAAAATATAAGTCGCAGATTTTTGAAATTTCTACCAGTTGTTAAGATTGGTATTTCCTTTATGTCATATTTTTTCAAAATATTATATTGATTTTTAAGCCACTTATAGGCATTTAAAATATTCGATTTTTTTACATTTTTTTTTTATAATCGGTGATAAAAAAAATTTGGCTTCTACAAAATACTTGAAAATTTAATAGAAGATTCCACAGAAGTAGTTCTTAAAGTCATTCAAAAATTATTAAAATCCATAGGCACAATTTTTTTTTATAAGCGTTTGAACAACGAATATTGACAAAAAATTACATGTAAAATATAATATAATGTATAATATTCTAGACTGACAAAGATATTGGTTTTTTTTTAAAATGCTCTAACTCAAAAATGAAAAACCGCAACAACTTGAAATTTTCACCAAATCTTTATATTGACGTTCTCTATACATGGTTAAGATTTCAAAGTATTTTGACATATTTTGACTTATTTATAGACAATTTAAATTTTCGATTTTTGTTAAATTTTTGTTTTTAAACATCTATAAAATTTAATTGACAGACCGAAAACTTTTGAAAATTTAATACAAGGTTTATAATAAGTTAAACTTATCGTAACTAAAAAATATCGGTGATCGGTTTACTCAAATTTTTTTTATAAACCCTTAATGCTCAAATTTGTATAAAATGTGTAAAAATCACGATAATTTGCAAGTTATTTTGTAGATAAAAATTCATAAAATTTTTTCTGTTCATACTTAAGGTTCAAAATTTTAACACTAGGTTATCTATGAGCTACTCTTCAAAAATCTTTAAAAAAATTTCTACCGGACTAAGATGAAAAAATTGTATGACTGTTTGAAATTTAAATATTTACGAAACTGCATAAAATAGCGATTTATTCTCAGACGATTTTAAATATTTGTAATAATTCAAAAAGTATAGGTCGCAGATTTTTGTAATTTCTACCAGCTGTTAATTATTGGTATTTCTTTTATGCAATATTTTTTTCAAAATATTATATTGATTTTTAAGCCACTTATAGTCATTTAAAATATTCGATTTTTTTACATTTTATTTTTATAATCGGTGATAAAAAAAATTTGGCTACTACAAAATACTTGAAAATTTAATCGAAGATTCCACAGAAGTAGTTCTTAATGTCATTCAAAAATTATTAAAATCCATAGGTACAATTTTTTTTTATAAGCGTTTGAACATCGAATATTGACATAAAATTACATGTAAAATATAATATAATGTAGAATGTTCTAGACTGACAAACTATATCGCTGTATGCAACTGCCAACCCATCCTAATTGAAAAATATATTTATCGTTTCAAAATAAAATATACTTTTTACAATGTTTATAAATAACAATGTATTATATCCTAGACAAACATATGAACTCCGTTCAGAATCGTTATTCGTATACAATGATATCTATCATTGCATTCAAATTTAACAAATCCATTGCAATTATGACCTATCCTATAAACGATGAGCACTCCACCCCAACTGTACAGCAGAGCGAGGCCCATCCGGTTCTTTTTTTTTAGCTTGTACCTTAATTTGGTGTGAATCACGCTTAAATGTAGGTTGGTTATAATGATTTTATTATGATGTGTTTAGTATAAAGTGACTTCTATTACATTAAAATAGTTAAATATACAAATAAATAGTTAATATAAAAAAATAAATAAATAAATGATAAATATAACTATTTATTTATTTATTTACAAGTATTAAAGATTTACAAATTTTTATTACTTTATTTTTTTTACTTTATTAAATTAGTTATTTTAAACTTTATCTCTATTTTTTTAGAAACTTTGCCGACTTCCGAAATTGTTTCTATGTCTAAATGGAGTTCTTTAACAATATTAAATGAACAAGAGTTTGACTCGTCCAGTATTCCAGACAAAGAAGGTAAGTCTTTAAAATCATAAGCTGACTGAAATGAAATAAATTATTTCAATTAGGTACATTTATCATACATAATTCTTCTTCTACTTCTTCTTCTACTTCGCCTTCCTCCCAAATATTTGGGGTCGGCCACCCTTGTCCTACACCTCCACTTTACTCAGTCAATCACATCTTCTCTGCACACACCGACAGCCCTCATGTCATTCTCCAAAGTCTCCAACCATCTCTTTTTTGGTCTTCCTCTTCCTCTTTTCCCTTCAACGTCCATCTTCATAACCACTCTTACTGCATTCGTTTCCTCTCGCCTCATCACATGCCCAAACCATCTCAGCCTATTTTCTCTCATCTTGCCCACAATTGGCGCTGCACCAACATTACCTCTCACGTATTCATTCCTTATTCTATCTTCTCTTGTCACTCCACTCAACCATCTAAGCATTCTCATTTCTGCGACACTTATACTTTGTTCTATTCTCCTGTTAACCGCCCAACACTCTGAACCATACAGCATAGTTGGTCTCACTACACTTTTATAAAATTTACCTTTCAGCCTAATTGGAATTCTCTTATCGCATAACACGCCCGATGCTTCTCTCCATTTCATCCACCCGCACTTAATCCTATGTTTTACATCAATGTCAAAGCCCCCGTCCTTTTGAACAAAAGATCCTAAATATTTAAAGCTCTCAACTTCACCTATCACATCACCATCTATTGTCAGTTGTCTCCTCATTCCTTCAACTTCTTGGTCTCTTTGTCCAAAATCATACTCAATATACTCAGTTTTATTTCTACTAATTCTCAATCCCTTTTCTTCGAGGGCTAACCTCCACTCATTTAACCTATTATTGACAACTTCTAGGTTTTCTCCTATCAGAACTATATCATCCGCAAACATCATACACCATGGTATCTCACCCTGTATCTCCTTTGAAACTTCATCCATTACCACTGAGAACAGGTAGGGGCTTAGAGCTGACCCCTGGTGCACACCTACTCCTATACTGAAACCTTCTGATACTCTATGATACTCTATGATATTTATCATACATAATTAAAAATATATTTAACATTTTCAGAAGATAGTATATTTTCTCCTACATATAAAAAGTCATCTCCTTTCATTCAACGTGGTCATAGTATTGACACTTGTCCAGGTTCACCTATAGTTAGTAAAGAAACCAATTGTCAAATAAGTACACTTTTGATGATAATACATTCTGGCAGTGTGTTAGGTAAAATTATTAAGTTGTTCATTTTTAATTTTATCTATTTGCTTAAAAATATTTCTTTATTAGATGTATACATATTTTTATAAATAAAATCAATTTGAATATTATTATTTTTAGATGCAAATTCAGATATCATGGCCAAAAAATCGGATTTCACTACATTTAGAGGAGCATTTGAATCAGTTATGCGACAACACTACCCAAATATGATTGGTCATGTTGCAATGAGACTTATTCCTTGTCCATCTATTTGTGCCGAAGGGCTTAGCGTACTATCAAAGTATTATATATTAAAAATATATCCTAAAAATCAATTAAATAAACTAATTTAATTAATTTTAGGTTAAGCCCTTATAGTTTTGATGTATCTCCATCTGGCATGGAGTGCACAAATATTACACATGACTCTGTTCCAATAGGTGCTATTCCTATATTAGCAGGCTGTTCTCATGACTATAAAGATATAGTATCTAACGTTATTCGTATGGCTAATCAAATATATAGAGATTTTATTAAATCTGATGAAGGATTTGGATTTAATGGCAGAGTGTATTTTATAGGTTTGTGCAAATTTTAATTTAATTTTTAATATACCATTATAAATTTATTTGAATTAAATTATTATTAAATTATTAAATTATTAATATATAAATTATTAAATTATAAATATAAATATAAATTATAAATATAAATTATTAAATTATTAAATTAAATATATTTATGTTGAATTATAGGAGATTCAATGGGATCAGTTATAGGATATGATGCTTTATGTAGAAGTCCTGATTCTCATTCACCTCATGATACTAGTAGACATAGTACTCCAGAACATGTACAAAAAAAAAGTGATAATGGTATGCAAAAAAAATTTAAATTTGAAGGTAATATGTATGATCAAATTATCAATTAATATTTTAGATGACAGTACTTCAGTTGCTAGCATGGACTCTTCTTTTAAAGTTTTAGTTACTCCTCCAGTTAGAAGAAGATCATCATCTACTAGGTATTATTTTATTTATTACAACTTTATAGTTTTATATAAATTTAAAATTTTATGTTTGAATTCTTATTTCAGTGACGGTAATGTTTGTTTGGACTTTGAAGTAAGCGAGATGTTTATGTTTGCATCTCCGTTATCACTTGTATTAGCATTTAGAAAAATATCAGCTCATAAATATGATAAATCAAGTAAGTTTTTATTTTATCCTCAAACAAAAAAGTTTTCGTTTAATATAATATGTATATTTTTTTTATTATTATTAGCTTCGATTCAACGGCCAGCATTGCAACAAGTATATAATCTATTCCATCCATCTGACCCTATTGCATCTAGATTGGAACCTCTGATTTCTGCAAAATTTTCAATTCTACCGCCTGTTAATATTCCACAATATCAAAAATATCCCCTTGGAACAGGGCAACCATACTATTTATGTTAGTATTTTATTCCAACAATTTTATATTAAAACATTCTTGTATTACTCTTGAAGGTGTGTGTTTTGTGTGTAGTGGAAGCAGTACAAACAAATCCTCAGTTGTTTACAGAACATAACCATCATGCCAGACGTACATCTGAGGCAAGTATTTTGAGCACTGTTTCTGGAATAGGTGATACACTGCCAATTCAAGCAATAAATAAATGTAAGTTATTTAAAAAACTCTATAATTATTTAACATAATAATAATGTTATTTTTAGTGACGAAAAAATGGTGGGGTACTAAAAGATTGGATTATGCTTTGTACTGTCCCGATGGACTATCAAATTTTCCTACAAATGCTTTGCCTCATATATTTCATGCTAGCTATTGGGAATCCTCAGATGTCATTGCATTTATTTTAAGACAGGTAAAATTAATATTTAATTTTTTATTAGTATATTGGTATGTAATTATAAAATGTTTATTAAATTATATGCTTACTTCATTAAAAAAATTGATGTATGTATTTTTATATGTACTTGGTGTATGTCATTCATTAAAGATTTCATATTGGTTCATTAGCTTACTCAATTATTTAGATATGAAATATTCACATTTATCTTTTTTAACCAATTTCAAGCTTAAATGCTAATTTTATTTCAGTTTGCTATATTTGACTACAATAATTCAGTTGGGAATGAGGAAAAAGAACTTGCTAGTTTCAGCCCCAGTCAACCTCGTGAAAAATGGCAGCGTAAAACAACATTCATTAAAATAAAAGTAAATATTAACTTCTTGATTGTGTAGTTATGTATATATAAATATATTATTAGTATTTATTTTTTTTATAACTTATAGAACTCTACTGCAAGTCATCGAGCTAATGATGTGATTATTCGCGAAGGTTTACCACAAACAATAAGTGCACGTTTTATTTATGGTCCATTCGATATGTTCTCATTAGCTGGTATATATTTGTTTTAATTAGTCAATGAATTTATTTAAATACCCTGTTTACTACATTATTGAAATGTTCTATTTTCATAGGTGAAAAAGTTGATATACATATAGTTAGAGAACCTGGTAATGGTGAATGGACGCATATGGCTACAGAAGATTCTGACAAAAATGGACGTGTTACCTATACAATACCTGATAATAAGTCTCTTGGATTTGGAATATACCCTGTTAAAATGGTTGTTAGGTAATTATTTTTATTAAAACTTCATGTTAACTATTTTAATAAGCTACTTTTAATTTTTAGGGGAGATCATACAAGTGTTGACTTTTTGTTAGCTATTGTTCCACCTCAAACTGAAACTGTTGTATTTAGTATTGATGGATCATTTTCTGCTAGTGTCTCTGTTACTGGTCGCGACCCAAAAGTTCGACCAGGTGCTGTTGACATAGTGAGGTAATGTGTATAGATATACTTTTATCTATGTGTCGAAAATTGGCGCTTATATTTGTTGAGTTTAAGTGATATTTAATTGGCTCAACTAAATTATTATTTTAAAAAAAGATAAATTTTCATATAAAAATAAAACTTCTTTATATTATGTATATTTTTATGGATTACTTATACATATTTAAAAAGGCATTTTACATTAGTTTTATTCTCTTTTCCTCTTATATTACTTCTTTATATAATGTTTTTTTTCATTCATTTGGAAAAAAAATATTAACTTTTGAAATGAGAACTTTTTCTTATTATTATTAAAACAGTATAACAATTTATTTGTTTATTGTGGTAAATAGAATTAATCTTTTTATAGTATAAATATTATTTTTAAATTATTATTTTACTATTATAATCATTATACAAAAAAAAAAGTTAAGTCAGTTTCTAAAATCTGAATACGTTTGAAGGAATCTATAGTTTTATTAATATTGTCAAGAATTGTTAGTTATTGAAATTTCTTAATCAACTGTATTAAATTATTATTTATTTTATTAATAGTAGATTCTTGAGATATAATAAGAATTTATATCAAACATGCATATATTTCTGATGTTTTATAGTTTCCAACATAAATATTATCATAATCAACAAATAAATATTTTGTGATAAGTATAATAATTTTAATTTTATCTTATAGACACTGGCAAGATTTAGGATATTTGATTGTTTATATTACTGGAAGACCTGATATGCAACAGCAACGAGTTTTGTCATGGTTAAGTCAACATAACTTTCCTCATGGACTTGTTTCATTTGCTGATGGTCTTTCTACAGATTTTCTAGCTCACAAAATCACATATCTTAAAAGCCTTGTACAAGTAAATAAATACATTATAAACTTATGAAATATACACTACTAAAGTATATTTTTTATTTAGAAACTTAACTAATTTTTATTTTTAGGATCATAAAATGATTATACATGCAGCTTATGGAAGCAGTAAAGATATTTCTGTATACAGTGCTTTAGATCTGAAACCAAAGCAGATATTTATCATAGGCAAGGTGGGACGTAAACATCACTCAATGGCAACTGTGTTGAGTGAAGGTTATGCTGCGCATTTATCCGCCTTACAGTGTCATGGAGGATCTAGGCCAGCTCAAGGAAATGCTCGTATGCTATTGACCTCACGTGGACGATTTGGACATAATGCTTCAATGAGGCGTAGAAGGTATGTATTTATTATATTTGTAATTTGCATTATTATGCTTATAACTTTGTTATTGGCGAACTTTTATACGTCTTTCAATGGAAATGGTTAACCTATCACATAAATTATATTTACATAATTTGACACAATTTTTTTTTTTAAATTTAATTACTAATTCATTATTTAATTTTAGTTTTTAAGGCATTTTATTAAAATTACTAACGTTTTTATTTCAATATTTAAGTTTCTCTAAACTGTCATGTTTGCTATCATTTAACTATAAATTAATAATTATATAAAGTATGAAGTTGAATGGGTTTTTCGTTGTTTTCCAAAGACAATTTTTTTTCCTTAAGATTAATTAATTCTGTAAAGTACAGTAAATAGGGGTTGTTCTTAAAATTATGGTGACCTAAACTTGTCTTGATCAGGTGTCCCGAGAAGAGATCTGGCGATACACATGGTTCCAATAATTGATCCATACTTGACCGCATATTATGGTGCAAGTAAATGTCAGGTAAACAATATGAGTATGTGTGTTTTGTGTGGAACGAAAAAATAAATCTTTGTTTTGGTCATTAACCTGACAGTTAAAAAAAAAAAATGTGCACACTCTAGTTTACCTACTTCAACCTTACCCACGCTTTTATATCTGTCTAAAGTTATTGTAGTAAATTACATTGGAAACACTTAATACACTATTATATTATGATTTTTCAATTTTCTTGTTTTTCATTCTTTAATACTTATTATGCTTGATTGTTCCTGCACTTCACCCATACACAACAATACACAACTGTTACTATCATCATATTACTATAACATATCTAATGTTAACTACATTTTGTGTATATATCTGCTGTCAGAACTACAGATTACTATATTTTGTTATGTATTGCAATATTAATAAATTTGTTTAAACATGTGTTAATTTTTATTTTTAACAGATCTGCAAAAAGGACAACTTCATTTCCAATTTGTTCACTAACTAGATCTTCAAGCCGTAGCAGATACGATAATCTTTGATGTTGTTCTTGGTCGTGTTTTCAACGCCATTCCTCTGATGGTTCCTGATGACAGCGGCGTGAATGATTTCTGTGTACATGTACCAGAAAATTTGTTAATTATTTGATGACAATTTGTTGTTATTATTGTTATTGTTGTTGTCGTTGTTGTCCTTAAAACATTATATTAACCTCTATTATAGTGTTGTTGTCATTTTCTTGTAGGTTTTTCTATGTATGTTAACTTATTGTATTGTTACTTATATTTAGCACATTCCTATTTTCAGTGATTTTATTATTTTTCATTCTCATTGTATTTAACTGTCCATAATATTATCAATATTAATCATTTCCATTTTATTGTTATTGTTTTAATTATATTAACGTAATTGTACAAATTTAATTTTGTTAAACATGTGTTGAGATCTTGTATCTTACCAATCATCAAAAAGGCTGTGCCGAGCATATTGACAATGTACGTTGACGATGTTCAGTACAAAAACTAGGCTGCTAAAATTATTGCCTTTTTATATATTTTATTATTTTGTTAATTTTATTATTTTTTCTGTCTTCTTGTTAAATTTTCAAAATGTAACTCCTTATATCTCTACTGATTAATATTAATCAATTTTATACTCAACCATAGTCATAATTTCTAGTCAACTTGTTGATCAAACGAAATTCTCTCTTTTTTTTTTTAAAGAAAAAAAATTACTCAAGTGTAATTGTTTTTTTATTAGATGTAAGTTATTATTATTATTTTGAATGAAATATTATTGTTATGTAAAAGTGAAAAATATGTGATATTTTTTATTTTCATTTTCATATGACTTTTAGACAAATTGAATAAATAACTTCATACTTGTTCATTTATTTTTGAATGTATTTAAATCAAATAACAAATGCGTATGCTTTGTTATGTTTTATCATTTTGTCCTCTCTGGGACTTGTACAAATCTCAAGTAATAAACTTTGCGTCCGATCGAAGTGACAGTTTCACTGAAACATTATATTTGTTATATGATTTGATGTACGATTATATTAACAATTAGAAGTCTTGTTTTACATTCGGACGTGAGTATAATACATTATATTATTATTATAATTGTACATGATATTTAAATGTTAATGGGATAAGTTATCAAAACTTTTTTTTTTTGTGTGTAGGTTTTGTTGATATATGTTAATCACAATATTATATTATTAAAAATTAAATAATATTATTATGTATACATGCATACATTAAAAAATAAAATAAAATCATGTTAAAAACTATCAAATTATAATACGATTAATGATTGTAATGGTGTGCAATGTTGTTAAATATATAAGATGTATGATTTTTATTGTTTACGATTGATTGTTATTGAGACTGTTGCTTGCTTAATTGTTTGAAATAATACTACGAAACCGTAGTGGAAATGCTTCGCACATGGTGGCTAGAATAGTTGATCCTTTTCCATCACCTCGCAGCAATCTGCTCTCCGAGCACTGTAAACGATTTAATCGCCAACTATTATAAAAAATCTCCCATAAGATTATCCAAGAGTTAAATAGTTGGGGTTCTAAACTCAAAAAAAAAAAGTAATTTGGCCGAAACAGGTGCATGCACAAGGGAGAGGTTTCGGTGGATCAAACCCCCACGAAATTCACGAAGATTATTAAAGAATAAAAGTGGTTAATAGATTATATAAGTATGAAAATGTACAAGCCCTAAAAAATATTTTTTTTGGTTATGCGCCTGGGCCGAATCAAGACTATTATAATGAATAGAGGCCTGCGTTCAAATCCATGAAATTCGTACGGAGACATCGGAATTTTTATTATTTTGTGAGTTTTTTCTCCATCTGTTTGGAAATACTTGCATCGCACATGACTCGCAGGTGTGCTTCTGATACCGTGGTTGATCCATTCTGTTTTATTTTATTTATTTTTTTCATTTATTTTCTTCAGCAATCGCTGTATACGTCTGTCCAGAGAAGGTCCAGTTGGCACGTCAAGATGCCGAGATCTAATGAGACACAGGAAATATCGATTTTTGCGTTGGCAACTGTTTCGACGTTCTGGATGGTGTCTGAGCAGACGCAGTTGTAACTTCACCCCTATGGTGTGCTAGGCTACTTCCGACGATCCGATGTGGACAACTTCTACAACCAAGAAATCGGTTGACCCGTGTTCCAAAAATGGAATGGAAAGTCGCTCCAGTACTCCATGTACTCAAAACCATCAATCGACGGCAGTATCTGGAGATGTCAAGGAACGAGAATATTGGTCGCGCGGAGATCGAGGATGTCGCGATTGACGGACATCTGAACTGCGTTAACTTGCACTTTCCACAGGTAAATTAAACATAATTTGTTTTATTATATCTATGCTTTAATTAATTATTTTATTTTAACATTTATTTTCTTATAATTATACAGATTTCTTATTACGCGTTTCTGGACGATAGACTACAATACGGACTTACTGTAACTTCAAAAGTGGAAAAGTGCCATGAAAACGGCTTTGTTGCTTACTCGTCCTACTTGGGCATTGATTTTTGCACATCATATTCGATTTGATAACTTTCGGTTTCTCGTCGCAATTCTCGACCCAAGACGGTGGTAGTGGACCGACCATATCGCATCCACGCAGATGGACGAAACCGAACCGAACAGTGGCCGATGAGATTTTGTGTCACAAACGGAACAGAGGAATTTATTGTACGTCCGCGTTCAAACCAATGAAATTCGTACTAGGACCTTAAAACCCAACATCGCGCCTGTGAAGTTTATACTCAGAAGTTTATACTCAAAGAGGAGGATGCTGAGCAGCAAGTAGACGTAGTTGTGCTGTTGTTGAACGACGTATAACGGAGTTGACCACCAGCTGCACAGAATTACCGTCAGTCGGAAAACTGAATATTAGCAAGATTATTAATGTTACCCCGTTTTCATAGGCGTACGCAGAATTTAATTGCGGCATATACAATTAAACAGCCCATTTTTAACAATCGGCCAAACTACTGTTAAACAGTTAAAATTATTTGATCACATTATATATAGGCTGTATATTGTTACCAAAGTGGCTATAATAGTGAAATAATTTTTTTTTAACGATTGACAAATGTAAAAAAACTTCCTTACATTTATTCACTGCTTTTGAAAACACCAAGTTACATTTACTATCAGACATTATTAGTTTTATTATATTAGTATTTACACATCCGTAAATGTCACCGATTTATCCAAGTACTAATTATAACTTTTTTAAATTTGTTCTCTTCTTTTGGACTTTATTTTTCTGTATTTTATTTATTGTTAGTATTGTTATATTTAAAAAAAAATGTTTAATTTTATTTTGTAATAGTTATTTTTACATAAAATGCTTTTTTTTGTAATTTTACATTTTTCACTACTATTCTATTGTTTTTTCTCTTAATTAATGTGTTTTTTTACTTTTTTTATACCTAGACATTAATTTACTTTATGTTAATTTAATTTTTTTCTCGTACTGAGAGTTTTTTTACCTTATTGTTTTATACATATCATTAATGATAGTTTAGTTTTTTGCTTTGATAAAATATATTTCATTTTTATTACTTGTATTATTTTGTTCATGTCACAATAATAAATTATTTTATGAACCTATTTTTATTGTTTTTACAATTTAACCTTTGTGTTCATATTTCATATTTCATATTTGAATGAATACTTTTTTTTTTTTTACTTACATTTGTTACCGTGTAACTTTTTACTTTTTAATTGTTCAGTGAATTTTTCTATTCATTTACTTCACCAAATTGGAATTTTTATTTATACTTCTTGCCAATAACATCTCACATAAATGGTACGTCAAGTGGGCATGAATAACTCAGACGGACAGCGCTAACGGTGAAAGCTGAAGCAGTTAGAAGTCAAAAATCTGGTGACCGAACCAGCCGGTAGGATCTGACTGCTTCTGGCGACGGCAACCATAACGGGTGGAGTGCTCATTTCGGAGATGCAGCTTCTTTTGACACAAACATCTGCTACCGCACGTTCGTCTATATCGGAAGGGTCAGAGATTCGCAAGCTGTTACCGATTCAAAAATCGAATAAATCGAAAATCGATTTAACCGGTTATAATCTAAAGTTAAATTTTATTTACGATGAGTAAGATTTGCTAAACATAAGCGAAAAATAACAGTTTTATGCAGTGTAAAAAGTAATTAAATATCGATAATTTTCGTTGTATAGTTCTGCGATATAATACATTTCTCGTACATTTCTTACGTACTAGGGTTAATAATAAATAATCTTAGATGATCGGCACGGCAAATCGAAAATAATAATAATTAAATAACGGAGAAAAACGTCACCGTAATGCGAACGATATAAAACATAAAGTATGTGTGTCCGATCTAGTACGGGAATCGATGGCTTGTGATGATGGTGCTGTTGGCGTTGTTCGAACACGCGAACGAGCAAATGTCTGGAGTCGTGTACGGCACAGATGGACACACGCGACAATGCAATGCAATGTAATCATCGCGGACTAAGATAATACGTAATACTATTATCTTAGTACGTGATATTTATCATTACTCCTACCACTTATCCAATCTACCAAAATATTGTTGTCGAAAATTGTATGCTTAAATTTCCAATCTCAAAGTTGTCAGTTGAAAAGTAAAATTAAAACTCATACGGGAATGCTAGGATATGATTCGTATTCCTTAATTTAAATTGGTAGCATAATTCTGCCTAAGTCACCGAGTTCCGTAATTACTTAATTCTGTACAGGACTGTATAACAATTATCGGTGGGTCTAAAATACGTGAATCACGAGCAATAATAGTTTAATTACCAGGAACCAGGACAATAACACAAGTAAACATGAAATGTAAATCACAGTAATTGTACCTACTGTCGAAGTTTCCGGGAAGTGAACAAGAGAATATAAATTTCGGCACTTTGGTCGGTATATAATTATGGTAAGGTTGAATTATCCATACATTATCATACGGTTAAAATTAAAATACATAATAGGCACTTATGTTATAACGCGATAACAATAAAAATAACTGCTAAACCAATAATGCAACGGTGGTGTGTTGTTAAATGAAAATAATGACACACGGCGATGTTTAGATCACGACTAATAAATATGTACAAGTTTATTATGAATATAAGTACATATAACGTAAATTGTACAGCATAACAATTATTAATCGACACACTAGAATAAATGTTATATCTATTATAATAATTATTATTAAACGGCATTTATGGTACAACATAGTATTTAACATTAACGTAAACATATTATATGCTTTCGATCAGTGGCGTACTCAGGGGGGGGGTATGGAGTTTGAACCCCTCCCCATTGGCCGTATTTTTTATATTTCATTTAGGTATCACAATACAATATATTTTTACCAACAATATTTCCTAATATCCATCGCCTGATTAAAATTCTGTGTACTATACCAATATCTACAGCAACGCCAGAGAGGACTTTTTCTTGGCTTAAAAGACTTAAAAACGTAGTACAATGACAGAGGTATTAACTTTTATTTACAAACATAATGTTTGGTTAAATTTATAAGTATAGTGTATCTGTTAAAATATTTTAGACCCGTCTTAATGGACTTACAATGTTGGCAATTCATGAGGATGTGCCACTAACAGCTGAGGAAGTGGTGGACGATCTGGCAAAAAAACCAAGGAAATTAGACTTTATATTATAATGTGTTAAAATATATATAATTTTATTAAATAAAGAAAAATTTGTAATTCTTATAACTACGGGGGATGTGGGGGGCAGAGCCCCCCACTTTCGTATTTTAGTAAATTTTCAGAGCCCCCCCCCCATTGACAATTTCTGAGAACGCCACTGCTTTCGATACAAACAAGGAAGGTTACCATTGTAGTATAGTAATTCAACGTTGATTATTCTCGTTGATCCCTGAATTAGGATCAAACATTTTCCTCTCCTATACGTGCTCCTCAAAACGTAACTAAATCGTTCTTTTTTGATTATATGTAGTAATACTTATTGGTTATGTCTTCGAAGATTTGAGAATGTTCAGCAAGTTCGTTTGTGTACTCGTAGGGTCGTCGAGGATTACCAGTTGATAATGACGTTTTCACTCCCAGTGAAGTTGGTCTGGTGAGGAACATAGTAGAGCAATTAGAACAATGACAGAGGAAAGAGACTACAGAATTAATTAACCACGCTGCTATAAAAATTAAATTAAATAATAACGAATTTTTTTTTAACTATAAATATACTAAAATTAAATTTTTGTACGCAAATTAAAACACAGATCCAATGAATAGTAAATACATGTACGTTTTTAAATAACAAAGAAAAAATATTTAATCATTTTAAATTTTAAGTATACAAAAATGTATGTATAATCACGACTACGAGATAATCATATCTCGTAATCATTAGTGTACAAATTCGGTTAATATTAAAAAAAATATATTATTCCATTTTAACCCATCCTTCAGCTAAATTGCACAAATAATTAATCGGTTTAAATTTGAAACAGTTAGTTTTTTATGTATTATGCAGTATGATGTGAAAATAATATCTAATTTTTCGATAAAGTTCCAAGAGTTCAGCCTATATCAGAGGGTGGTTATTATATACAGAGCCATGCTAAGCAAATGTGCAAGGTGTTCAAAATATAAGGATGGCTGAAAACTTAGGGTGACTTTATAAATCAAATCTCAGAAAAAATATCATAATAATTGATTGTATTATAATTGTAAATTGTATTATTTTAGGAAAAATTCTGCAGAACACTGACTACCCGTGTACCTAAGCATCACTCTAGATAGGACCTTGACATTTAAAGAGCATTGTTTTAAAACTAAAATGAAAGTACAAGCAAAGAACAACCTACTAAGAAAACTCGCTGGAACCCAATGGGGAGCTCACACCATACGTGCAGCCGGAATAGATCTATGTTTCTCAGCTGCACAATATGCGTGTCCAGTTCGGAGTCTATCCAAACACACCAAATATGTATCTGTAGCTTAGAACGATGCTTGTAGAATCATAATGGGATGTCTTAGACCAACGCCTACAGACAAGTCATATATTCTTGCAGGCATAGCTCTAGTTGAAATTAGAATACACCGAAATGAAAAAAACTAAACAGATAAAGAACAAAAGATACAGTAAGTTGGAGCATAAAATCACGAGCATAAGGCTTAAACCTCGAAGAAATTTCATATACACAGCAAAATAACTGAACGAATCCCCACAAAAAGTTAGGCTGCAAAGGTGGAAAGATGAGCTACAACTGGTACAATTGATCCAGCCTACACAACACCTCCCACTGGGTAGAAATTGTCCATATGGTTATTATGGAAAACCTTACGCAGATTAAAAGTCGGGGTGGTGAGAACTAAAGCTAACATGGTAAAATGGGGCTTTAATAGAATAGATGAAACTTGTGATTGTGGAGAACGATAGACCGATGAACATGTTTTGTAATTCACATGAGTCCAAAAAATGCACTAAAGAAGATCTGATTTTGACAAACACAAATACTCTTGAGGTGGTTACTTAGATGTAACATAACATATAGAATGTTACCAAAAAAAAAAGAACCGGATGGGCCTCGCTCTGCTGTACAGTTAGGGGTGGAGTGCACTTCGTTTATAGGATACGTCATTCTTACAATGGATTTGTTAAATTTGAATGGAATGATAGATATCATTGTATACGATTAACGATTCTGAAAGGAGTTAATATGTTTGTCTAGGATATAATACTTTGTTATTTAGAAATATTGTAAAAAGTATATTTTATTTTGAAACGATAAATATATTTTTCAATTAGGATGGGTTGGCAGTTGCATACAGCGACAATTTGAGTGAAACGATCTCCAAAATTTTTTAGTTACGATAAGTTTAACTTATTATAAATTTTATATTAAATTTTCAAGAGTTTTCGGTCAACCAATTAAATTTTATAGATGTTTAAAAACAAAAATCGAAAATTTAAATTATCTATTAATAAGTCAAAATATGTCAAAATACTTTGAAAACTTAACTATGTATAGAGAACGCCAATATAAAGATTTGGTGAATATTTCAAGTTGTTGCGATTTTTGGTTTTTGAGTTAGAGCATTTTAAAAAAATGTAATTTGTAAGAACGTGATTTCGCGTAAAATTTCCCGTTTTATATTCTGAACGGAGTGATGGAATCTATTGGTTTTACAATGATGTGTGTTTTTTGTTTTATTTTTTTTTTGTATTTTTGTATCTGACGACACCTTTTTTGGCAGTAAAAATGCTTCGATTTGCTTATGTAGCAACTTTTCTGAAAGGAAAGTGAATCTAGTTGGTACTTTGAGGGGTCAAAAGTAATTTTCAATATTTTTTAAATGCGACGGGAAAAACCCTAAAAAAATAAGGGAAAAATGGGAGTTTTTACGCAAAACCAGTTTTCGACAAAATCAAATTTTTTATTTTGCTATAACTCAAAAACTAATCGATGTAAATACTTGAAATTTTCACTAAATGTTTAGATTAGCGTTCTCTATACACCGTTAAATTTTCAAAGTGTTTTGACTTTTTAAAGCTATTTATAGACAATTGAAATTTTCAATTTTTTTAATTATTTTTTTTAAAATAACGATAAAATTTTTTTGGCCGGCCAGAAAATCTTGAAAATTTAATAAAAGGTTTCTTATAAGTTGTTCCTTAACTGATAAAAAAAAATCTAAAATCGTAAGTCACAATTTTTTTTATAAGTGCTCAAAGTTCCAATTTATACGAAATATGTAAAAATTGTGAAAATTTGCAAGTTATTTTGTAGATAAAAATTCATAAAATGTTTTCTGTTCATACTTAAGGTTCAAAATTTTAACACTAGGTTATCTATAAGCTACTCTTCAAAAATCTTTAAAAAAATTTCTTCCGGACTTAGAGGAAAAATTGTTATGACTGTTTGAAATTTAAATATTTACGAAATTGCATAAAATAACGATTTATTCTCGAACGATTTTAAATATTTGTTATAATTCAAAAAGTATAAGTCGCAGATGTTTGAAATTTCTACCAGCTGTTAAGATTGGTATTTCCTTTATGTAATATTTTTTTCAAAATATTATATTGATTTTTAAGCCACTTATAGGCATTTAAAATATTCGATTTTTTACATTTTATTTTTATAATCGGTGATAATTTAATAAAAAAATTTGGCTCCTACAAAATACTTGAAAATTTAATAGAAGATTCTACAGTAGTAGTTCTTATTGTCATTCAAAAATTATTAAAATCCATAGGCACAATTTTTTTTTATAAGCGTTTGAACAGCGAATATTGACATAAAATTACAAGTAAAATATAATATAATGTATAATATTCTAGACTGACAAATGATATCGGTTTTTTTAAAATGCTCTAACTCAAAAACGAAAAACCGCAACAACTTGAAATATTCACCAAATCTTTATATTGACGTGCTATATACATGGTTAAGTTTTCAAAGTATTTTGACATATTTTGACTTATTTATAGATAATTTTTCTAAATTTTTCGTTTCAAAATAAAATATACTTATTACAATATTAATAAATAACAATGTATTATATTCTAGACTAACATATCATCTCCGTTCAGAATCGTTTTTCGTATACAATGATACCTATCATTGAATTCAAATTTAACAAATCCATTATAATGACCTATCCTATGAAGAGTTGCACTCCACCCCCACGTGTACAGCAGAGCGAGGCCTAACCGGTTCTTTTTTCGTAATTTTTTTATCGTTTTTTTTCGATTATTTTAAAAAGTATTGAAAAAGTTGGATTTTTGATTTGCCAAAGTACCATCTACATTCACTTTATTTTCAGAAAAGTTGCTTTTTAAGCAAATCGAAGCATTTTTACTAACAAAAAAGGTGTCGTCAGACACAAAAAATAATTTAAAAAAAAAACACACATCATTGTAAAACCAATAGATTCCATCACTCCGTTCAGAATCTAAAAAAAAATCTGGTTTTATAAATATACCTTATTGATTTATTTATTTTTATTAACTTAGTATTTACTTGTATTTTATTTTACTTTAAATTATTATTACAATTGTTATTGGCATTTTTATAGTCGGATCCGATAAGAAGGAGAAAAATTGCATAATAATAATTTATTTCAAATATGATAAAAATATGTTTTTAGCAATAACTAAAAATAATTTAAATCACATTTTTGAGTTTAATACAACCCTGGACAGAGCTCAAATATGAAATTAAGAGAGAAGGGGGAATAGCAAATTTGTTTGTATAATATAGACGGCTAAATAAAACAAAGCTGGTCTGTACAGAGCTTATTGACGAATACAAACCGCTAAACTGTTCATTGTTCGCCCGACATTGTTATCAGAACTACAATCAGTTTTATGTAATCTGTGTTTCAGCACTAACTAAATTCCAGTTTACTGTTACCAGTAAATAATAATTATACTTGGTAAATAACAAAAAAAATATCCTTATCACTCGAAATTAAATTGCTTTGACTATTAAGTATTACTTTCTCGTTATAACGAGATCGAGTTTGAGAATACAAATTTAATAATTACTCTGTATATACCTGAACAATATCATTTAACGAGCACATGATAATATGCTCCTATTCCAAATCGACTTTATTTTATTGATTACTTTAAATGTGAAGTTTTTATATTATAAGTATTTTGTATTATTAACATTAACTTGTATTTCCCCTAATTTTCGTTCTAACCATCCCATTATAATCTATACAGTGCTTCGTTAAATCTGGTTGTCTAGTAATATGTACTTACTGCTATTACAAACGACCAACATACATTAAAATAAACAAATGGACAGACAACTTGTGTATAATTTGTTCGGTTTTCTGTAACGATGTAAAATAACATAAATCGTAAAAGTTTTATAATCTGACTAGAGCATCTTGTCGCTATTTTTCGTGTTATCAATGCTCAATAATGTTGTTTTAAATGTTCAAGATCATGGTGCAAGGCGTTTAGTGCTATAAAATTCGAGTTGTAAAACGTCTACGACTGTCATCAGAATTTTCAGAAATCGTCCGATGCGGAGTGTGGATGTATCGTCGTCGTCGGCTGGGACCCTGGTTTAGGAATCGCGCGAACGAGTGTTGAGCATGGTCAGTAACGAACGAACGCGAAATCGACGAGAGGGATGGAATACCTACTTCGTTGCGCCCGAGATTATTGTTGCAGTCGAGTCATGCGGACGTAATGTTTTGTTTTTTTTTTAGAATAAAAAATTAATCGTATAAAATAAATATAACCACAGTATAATATTTTAAATGAAAATTATTCACATTTTTTATTTTGCCTAAGGGCCTCAAAGCGTCTAAGTCGGAATTCGTTAAACTTTCTTAACGAATTTTTGCAGTTTGTGAGATGATCCTATTAATACTTTTTGAAAATCTATTTGAAAAACGTACTGTGAAAACGATGAGATTGTAAAAGTACAACGGGTGGTTTTCTATTATATTGTATTATGTATTTGATGTATTTGATGTATAGGTATTTGCGTATGTTTTTCATCAACATTTTTTTTTTTTTTTTCATCGATTTCTTCTATTCATATTCTACAAAACCATGCGTGTGTATTTATAAGCAATAAGAAAAATAAAAAATAAAATAAAAATCTGTACAAATCAGTTGTATAATTACTTGTGTTAATGATTTTGTGTCTCAACGAATAAGATTTTTAAATTATACATTTTAAAATTACGTATTACACACTTTATTTTTTGTACTTCGCACAAAATGCGTCGCAGTACACACGATTTTAAATAATAGCGTGATTATTGGTTGAAGACAATCTACTTCATTGAAAAAATAAGCGATCTGATCGAAAACAATATTGTCCACATCCAAGGCTCAAACTCGAGAGATCACTATTGAACGTATACACTCAAACGACTTAACAGGAATTTTTGGAAAAAATATCAAAATTTTATTGCAATCTCCAAGCATGGGTTGAACAAACTAAAGTAAGTCGAAGAAAATAAATATTTTTTTATGTTTTCCAAACGTACGTGTTTCTAATGATACTGTTAAATATCATTATTATTGTAATATACTGTACTTCAAGTACAATAACTTTCAACTGATTGATATTTCAACAATGATTAAAACACCGTTGAAACGGTCTATAAATATCTGCAGAAAGCAGTGAGGTTATAATATTAGAAAGAAATAAGTATTAGTTAAAACTGTTAATTGTTAATGCAACTGTAAAGCATTAAAAAGCTCAGTTTTGTATTATTTTACACAAAAAGTAAACATTTGAAACATAGCTAGAAGTATAACAATTGGTCTTTAAAAATTATTCATATAAAATCAATTATTACTAAGAACTAGATTAGAAATTTACATTTTATTCTATAGTTGAAAAATATTTATGTTTATAAAAAAATTATGAAATTAATTAAATCTTAGTAGAATTGTGCGATAGAAATCACTTCGTGTTCAAATGCTAAGCATTCATTCATCTGTTTTATCCAAAAAACAGCAAACAAAAATATATTTTATAGTTTATCATACCACCGTTGTAAATATATCATCAAGTTTATAATTTTGAATATTTAACGAAATACACCGAGGGAACTTTACGATTTTTTAACATAATTTAAAACAGTCACGTACAAGATTAGCCATCTGAAAACGTTCAAGTTGTTGAAGTTATATTATGAATTTCATAAATTATGTAAAAAAAAAAATCTATATATATATTTTATTTGCTACTTATAAAGTTCTAACTATTAGATTATGTAATTATGCGGTTAATAGGTTAACCGCCGTGAGACTCTTTTAGGGTTCTCATTGGTCTTCTGATGGCACAATATTTTGAATGGGTTTACTCAAATTTGATTTGAAAAAAAAAATTTTTATTCAGTATCGCTTATATAACTTATTTACAGTAATTTTGGACACATTCTAGCTGAGACCCTTAATTGAGTCTCATGGCGTCGATGAGTAACTCATATAAAAAATTAATGATTGTAACCAACAAAGTGTGACACTAAATAGGTTTTCAAAATATTGATTGTAATTATAACTGTTATTTCACTACATATCTATCTCAGTTATTTTTCTCATAAAATTTTTTTTCGCTTTCGGTCATAGTGTTCCCTATGCAGGACACATATTTGGTCAGCTAAAATATTTATAAATCATTTTCATATAATAACGATTAATATTTAATTTGATTGCTTTGTGTGTTTAGTTTCTAAGACTATTGAATAATTACTCATTTAGAGTTTAGAAATTAATTTATAGATTAAATAAATACTGAAATTTAGTGATTACAATTACTCATTGAAATAGCATATTTTTGCGGTATTTGTTATTGATACCTTATATTTATCATAAAAATAAATATATTTGGTCAGCTAAAAAATTTATAAATCATTTTCATATAATAACGATTAATGTTTGATTTGATTGCTTTGTGTGTTTAGTTTCTAAGACTATTGAATAATTACTCATTTAGAGTTTAGAAATTAATTTATAGATTAAATAAATACTGAAATTTAGTGATTACAATTACTCATTGAAATAGCATATTTTTTGCGGTATTTGTTATTGATACCTTATATTTATCATGAAAATAAATATATTTTGTTAAGCTAAAAAGTATGAAAATTGTTTTTTATTAACCAATGTTATGTATTGAAAGTAATAAAAAGATTATTTAGAATCATAATTTTATATTTTTTATTTTAACGTCGAATCATAATGTCTCATACATGGGACACTTTATACTTTCTAAAATAATAACCATATCACAACTGGAAAGGTACCCAAAAATTAAAAAAAATTCAAATAATATGTATAAAAAATGTCATAACTTTATCATGGAAACTGTGTAAAAGCATGACTTAAATGTCATAATATTTTATAGCATAATATTAAAATTGAATGATTATCACAGTTTTTAATATTGAATGATTATCACAGTTTTTTTTTTAAATGTAATACTATTTTATAACATAATATTAAAATCGAATGATTATCACAGTTTCATTTGTCATAAAGTAATATACAAAATAAAAATTAACATTTTATTTAGATTCAATAGTCATCAGGATATTCCTCAAAATCAGAATCAATTAAATCTCTTGTGAAAATTATTTGAAAACCAAGTACAGTAAGACAGTAAATCAAAAATAAGTAAAGTAAAAATGAATAATAATAATAACAATAATAATAATAATAATAATAATAATAATAATAATAATAATAGTAATAGTAATACTAATAATAATAATAATCCGATTTGACGGTGTCTTGATAAAATGCGAAAACAGTACGGTCACAAAAAGTGGTATAAAGGACACCTTTTAATATATTATACCGAATTCCAACAGTATCAAATTGTAAAACACGACATAGTGATACAAAACAATTTTATATGGAGTGACTGATTGTTTTATGGGGGAATTTTTTGATTTGTAAAAACTATAAACATTCTCCAGAGTAGTCATTTTTTATCTATAAAAAACTAGGTGCTAATTTGGTATGCGCTCTACCGACAAGTTTCCGATTCGGTATGTGTTCTATAATCTACATGGATCGTTTTGGTTGGATTTTATTTTATATTTAATATTATTTTATATTATTTTATTGATGATTCTTTACAGACAAAGTGTCTGAGTCAGTTATTTTATATTTAATATTGTTATTTAAGATTCGGTTAACGCTCTACCGAAATGAGTCTGGTATATGTGGTTTTGAACTGAGTTATAAACAAAAAACAATCTATATTCATAATCTTAATGTTTTTCTAACATGGCGAGAAAAAGGTCTAGAGAAATACTCAAATATTATATAAAAACGAGGCAGATAACCCATTTACAGTAATTGTAGTCCAATATCCATGTACCGAAGGTAGACCTAGTATAGAACGCCAAAACCGGTAGAATGCATACCAAATTAGCACCAAAAATAACTAATTAAATATGTCAAAAAAAAAAATAATTTAATTTAAAATGTAATCGCTTTGATTGTGTTGCCTAAATTATCAATTACAGCCTTTGGGCTAACTTAAATTTCTTGATAAATACTCTAACAACACCAATCAATCTAAACAGGATTCTTCCAAAGTATTTCGTAGTTATGTTTTTGACATTAAGTTCGAAGACGTGAGGTTGTCACAGGCAGTCACAAGAATTTGAAGAAATTTTTTAAGTATAGGAAACTATTTTTCCTCGCTTTATTAGTGAAGCTGTGTGAGCGTTTTCAGGAATATTATCCCATTTTAATAATCACGTGTTGCCACCAAAAGTTCGACTTCTCCAAGATTTTTTTTGCAATCCTGAGTTAATTATACCTTCATATTAGCCATATAGGTAAAGAATGCTTATAACATGTAGTACGTCGGTATTTTATAAGAATTTATGCTGAAATAAATACTACGTGTGATAATAACGACTAACGTCAATCAAAATTAAATTTTTTTTATTTTCATAAAATTAATAATTTTGTTAACTATTAATAATAATAATATAATAATAATTTTCGTTGTAATAAAATATAACTCGATGATGATAAATTTAAAATTGTTTTTACTATTTATGTCTACCGAAATATGAAATAGATATATTTTGTTATTAATGTTAATTACCTATATGTTGTATTCCAATTCTATAATAAAAATCGTTAAACAGATTATTTTTCATGGGGGAGGAATTAAATCCCCAAGTACCCCCTCCTATCGGTACGCCGCTGACACACAAAGCAGGGGTTTTTATATAATCGCATTTTATTTTATCTTTATTCCCAGAGCGGGGCGTGCGTTTTTTTAAATTTATAATATTATATTTAATCTCATTAATTTTGAAAGTAACCATTTTTTCAAATGGAATGAGAGCCAGAGTGCAGCCACATTATAACAGACATGAAATTTAATAATGGTAGTGGCCGTGATATTGTAAAAACTTTTATTGCATTAACGTTAAACTGCATATGCTATAACTTAGCACACACTTTGATATAAAGACGTGTCATGTAAACGTATTGCTATTGTATTTTAAGTAAAATGGCAAACTATATATATCGCAGTGAGTCGAAATAAATTAGTGATTTTTATTTTACGATTAAATTGTGTAAATATTTTACGTACATCTGAAGAATATGACCTTCGCCTAATAAATAGCGAAGTCCAAAGTTCAAAACGCAAGGAAGATAAATCGATTGTGTGAGAAACTGTACACCTTTTTTCATATTCCGATCGTCAATAAGTTTTCCATTTCTCGAGATTCGAGTTTCGGAAGTTTTACTGTTTTTTTTTTTTTTATCATACTATTTATATACCTAGGCGGGGAACCGAGCTGTCTATCGTAAACGATATAATGTTGTGTATCGGATTGTTTGGGCAGGCGGTATATCAAAACTCGTGTACAGTGAAACTCGATCATTGAACATCATTTGACACAAAAAAAAAAAAATAATAAACAATAAAAAACCTGTTGTTCTATCCAATATGTTTTACTTGACGAAATTGTTTTCATGTATGCGAATAACATCGATATTTCTCGGTATCATATTACGTAGGTTTGTACAAACCGATTTTTCGTGTTTAATCTACGCCGTTGTAAGCGGTTTTTTACTGTGTACAATTTCAATATTCTTGTTTCCAGTCGATCTTGATATACATTAAAAATAAATGCGTGTAGGTACTATCGGTAGGTTTTCATTCGAATAAATTGTTTTTACATTATTCCGTGTATAATATTTATATGTGATATGAACAAATGGCATTTATCAACTACCTATTGCATTTGAAACTGATTTTGATGAGTTTGTTTTACTTGCAAACGATGAAGATTTTGTATAAATCTGGTGTGTGTGTGTGTGTGTTATCTTGGAATCTTTGAAATAGTGTTCGTACCGTTCTTGATTATTTTTTTAGAGTACTGTTGTCAAAAATATCAAACTGTCCGAAGTGTAATCAATGTTAAATCCTCAATCACGGTTCTGATCATCAACGTTGTCTCACAAAAGAAAAGTTTTTGACAGATCTCTACTTGTTTCAAATATAAATGAAGTAGACAGTGAAGTTAATGACTATATTAAACACAAATATAATGATCGTTATGACACAAACAGACTTAACATGCGAATAACGGATTTCAGCACCAAATTTATTTTTATTTTTGTAATGAACGATTATAGGTACGCGAATTGTCCAACATTTCATTATTTATTGTCGTTTTGTGTCACGAAAAACAGAAATAAATATCGATCGTGACTACGCCTCGAAGAAATTATTATAATTGATTGACATTTCGCAATGTTACATTTTGTAACATAATGTAATTTATTGCTATTGGACACGTCCACGGCTGAGCAAGTTATTGCGGAGTGCTGTAGATTTAAGCACAAGATTTTTGTATAGAACAATACGCTCGAATTGCCTTCCAATGCTTTACCGTATAATTCGAATCGAGGAGAAGTGATTAGTAACTCAAAAGTTAACTTGAAAATTATTCTGAATACTACTCAAGTCTGATTATAATTCAATTATGGTTTGAGATGTTTTATCCGTTCTATTATAACATATTGCAGTCAATCAATTTGAGGAGCGATTTTAATTTTTTTTTAAATAAATTAATTTCGCGAAAAACAGTTATATTTCATCTTGTTCATGGGTCTCAAAGAATTACAATTAATATATATAACTTACTTTAGAGTTTTCGTATACTTGGACAATCTTTAAAAAATAAACTAGTACACGTTTGCATACTTTTTTTTTAAAAAGGAATTCAACAACTTTCAACATTTCTGGCTTGAAGAAAGAAAAAAAGTACATAGTTTCATTTCCCGTTCAAAAATAATAAATATTTTTCATGTCACAATAGTTTGAAAATTTAATATTTATTATAAATACTTAAATTGACTTAATACAGTGATCTCACTTAAATATAGCCACTAAAAAGGACTTGACGTTTAAAAATATTTAATACATCAGTTTTTAGACAACAAGTATTATCAAGTCCTCTGTTTGTTAACTTAACCGGTAATTTTTGTAAAACTTCTTTTGTTGCTTGTGCTGATAATACGTTCAAGTTAAGTAACTCGCTGAAAAATCTGAATTTTACAGACATAAAGATACATTTTTACTTCATTCTTTACTCTAATCAAACACAAAACAAAAATTACGTGTAAGGTTCCTTTAGATTTCGTTTGCAACTCAAATGTTTTTTATTACTTAGTCCGTAATTCGGAAACATCGGACATTTTCTATTATTTTACACTGTAGGTGATTATCGTCACGAATGTATTATTTACATTATTTTTACGTTAGAATAAAATTAATTATTTTTATTAACTTCTGAAGGGGCAAACAAATTAATTTTTTTTTATATAATATTATTTGTCTAAATGCAACGCAATTTAAACTCAAAAATATATTAATGGAATATAATTGAGATCGTCGCACACATTTAATGTAAAATAAACTCGCGCAAGCGGTGGTTCTCATAAGACACCGTCAAATAATTAACACAAGTAACTAGGATATGAGAATAACCCGCGCACTAGTACATATTCCGAAAATATGTTTTTCTGTGAAATATTTTGACGAAAACTGAACAATAATAAGTTAGTACAAGAAATGTTTGAAATGAAAATTATAAAATTAAAGCAATATGCATTTTAAATGTATTATTATTATAAATTTGATACAAAAAAAAAAAAGCGTTTTAATTATTGGAGTCTTAAAAATCTCGTGCAACCCTATGCCTAACATCTTACTACTTTTCGTGCAACTTGGTGCCATACAACAAGACAAATACACAATACAGACTTATTTTATTTGAAAAATAAAGATTCACAAATACATTTTTATTTTTAATCATATTTTATTTCATTATCTGTTATCATAAAATTTACAATTTCATATAATTGATGAACATTAAATTAAATACAAAAATCAACACCACCTATTCTCTATGTAGCGTGTATTTGTTATAATGCTCATTAGATGGACAAATACAACTTAACACGAACAGACATACTTTATACATTTTTATTAGTGTGAATGTTAACCATATCTTGATTTGTTCGTACGATCAACGTTTATACAGTGGACGTTTTATTTGGTATATTTGGCCACAGTCAACTTAACCTATTCGTTAATTATTTGAATATTTCCCATAATATTTGGTTCTTTTTTCGATCACCGAGTCATTCGAAGTATCTTATGAAATCGAATACTGTTGTTATTTTAATGATTTTTACTACCAGCAAGTTATAGACTTAGAACTGTTCACTGAAAAATATTTATAATATTATTCGTTTATTATTTATTATATATTTGTAAATTAAATAAAGTGTTTTTTTTTTTTTTTACTTTAAAAATTTGACCACATTTGATGCCATTGGATAAAATGGTACATGCGATTTCTTATGCAATTTAGTTATATTTTGCTCACTTAATTTTTCAGATCTGTTATTATATAGGTGAAAATTTTAAACGCCTTGAAATGCATTTATTTTTCGAAGATGATGATTATATTGTTATGTGGTGAACAAGAGTAAAATATTTAAACACTTCTAAGTAATGAATAACAATCAATGATTATAAATGTATAATAAACAGTTTAATACTAAAGTGATATCATAACGAAAAGTGTGTTAAGCTCTTATATTTTATTTAAAAGTTGTTGGCAAATTTGCAATTACAACTTTTGATTTTTTCAGATCTACATTTAATCATGAATTTTTCCAGAGTATGTTATCAGTAACAATGTTACAAGTTTAACTTATAATTATTTAAATTGTATAACAATTATTAGAACAATATAGTTCAAATAGTATAAATCTAAATAACTAAGTTAACTAATTTTACATCTGAATTGTGTGGACTAATATTTTTCAAAAACATTTCAGAATTAAAATTATAAATGTTGTTATTTAAAAAGAAGTGTATACTGCTAAAATGAATTATATCATTATGTTTATCGTTACTCTTTATTTATAGTCAATGGAAAATATTTTGAATCTTCGAAAGGTGATTTAACCTATACCCATTTATAATTTTTTTTTTTGCTATCCAAGAAATCTAATTATTGTATTAATATTTAATTAAACAAATAGTATCAACCATACAATTAGTGGTTTTTTCAACTGGTTTCATTACTCTTCAAAAATACGAAACATTGCACGAATGAATAGAAATAAAGTAGATTGTTATTACTAGTTTTAGTCATTCGTGAAATGTTTCATATTTTTGAAGAGTGATCAAAGAGTTCAAAAAATCCATAGCAGTATAGTTTATACTGTTTATTTATTCAAATATTAATACAATATTCAAATTCCTTGGATAGAAAAAAAAATTATAGTCGGTATCGATAAAATAAAAAGTAACGATAAAAATAATGGCAGAATAATGTATATAATTTATTTTAGCAGTACACACTTTTGATTTTTGAATTTTTTTAAATAACAACTTTTATTATTTGAATTTGAATTCCTAACCATTATTATTCATGGTAAAAAATATGTTTATAACACATGATGTTTATATTTTCTCACTGAAAAATAAAAATATGGTTAATAATGACTAATGATTTAGTTTGCTTTTCACTAAAACCGAAGGTGTCATAGGATGTAAAAATTAAACAATAAATATATAAATTTCAATAAATACAAGTATCTTATACTCATGTATTATTATTTTTTTTATTATCTATAACTTTTATTTGTTTAAAATCATTGTAAAAACAATTTTATTAAAACAATTAATATTGATAAATGACAAAAAAAAGAAAAGATTCATTCTCATACTATTTCGCATAACTACTTCTTTCACTAATTTAAAAACTAATAATTAGCTTTTAATTTTCAATTTATTGATTTTAAAACAGTTCAATTACTTTTCGAATTTCCGTTGGCAGTTTAATTACAGTCTGCTCGATCGGCTTTCGTGGTGCGTTATCTAATAAAAATTATACAAGGATGTAAATATGTATTTTACCACATGTATTTCAACAATGTTAGGTGTATGCATAACTTTTATAATAGTAAAAAAAAAAAATTATAATTATTTTACTATCAATAATATATCCAGTGCTTTTTTTCTTTCGAGTTTTTCCGGATTCAACGATGTCCTTGTATTGCCGACTTCCTGTTTGGGATGAGCATTTCTTAATATCCAATTATTGTCCTTGAGTTCTATGATGTCTTGTATCATAAATCGTATTCTTGTTGGAATCTTAGTCTTGTACCTCGCAGACATGAACTCGTTGAGCTTATTAAAAGCGGCTTTCTCTAATTTTTATCCAACCAATGAATATTACAACAATATTTGATATTTCGATCGCGTTTCAACGATCAGACATTTGTATTTTTCTAATATGAACTCGATATTATCTTACGTGGCTTATTGTTTTCCCTGTGTGTTTCAATATGTTACATGCACATTCAAGAGTCTCTTCATTCGGCGACTTTAATAGGTATTTTATACTCGTTTCTAGAGTCTGATTCGTTAATATACCTATTTTATAAAGCTCGCACATGTATCTGAAAATCTAAAAATACATAGTGCAGACGAGATTAATGATTTTTCCTTTATTCAATATTTTCGTACCTGCAATTTCCTACCGATCTTTTTCTATAGGCCATTTCGTCTTGATCATATTTGAACTTCAGCTGATCCTTAACACCCTATCAAATGATATTCTTATGTTATATAACGTGTAAGACAGAAGATATCATATATGGTATTCATAGCCAGTTGAAGGTATATCAAACATTTGAATAAGATGTTTACTTGATCTTGGAAATCATCAATCGCTCGAAGGTTTTTGGTTAAAATTTCTTCGTGGACACTCATTTCATTCAATCGATCTTGACAACACTTTATCAATAACTTTTTGAAAGAAGTCTTTGACTTTGTGTCATTCTTCTTTACTTTTTCCTTGACCATTGCCGTGCATATGTACGCATATTGTGGAGTAAAGTTTGGTTCGTTAATGGTTCGTCAAACGTTCTTTGAATTATGCAATTTTATTTCATCTCTTTTCGGCAATAAAAAGTGAATCACTTTCCGTTTAGTAGTTCCCGAACTTTGATTCACTTGATTGACGGATGGCATCACCATCTGTAGTGATCGTTTAAAATAATATATTTTTAGGTCAAAAACATATGAAATATATATTGTCACTATATTATCACTGTATTCGGTGTTCCCGAGTGGTCCGTCTGGCATCTTCGCAATTGATACGACTGCTGGTCCTTTTCCATCGGGTGTTCGTTGACGGATTCTCCGACCATAAATCCTTCGTACTTCACGTTTTCGACCTTACCGTTCAATGCTTTAGATGCTAGATTTCATTTATACATGAATAACTTGTACATAATTAATATGTCCATGTTCTCCATACCACTATTATTTAAATTAAAATATTTACCGTTGATTTCTTTGCATTGACTCATCTTTTTTACTATATTAGTTCTTAAACAAAAATAAACCAATGTAGATAGTGTATTACAACACCGATTGAATAATCTGAAGAAAAAGTTAAAATTGCAAATAATATTTTCAAAGTATTCGTAACAATTCGTTGCAATTTCACCGTACAGCATTAGTTTACTGGAATATATTTTCGTTTGTTTGTTCATATCAATGTATTTCTGATGTCGCATAGTAGCCGAATATAAATAAATCAAAACGGTACTAGCCAACCTTATTTTTAATGAAACATAATAATTGTTAAGAATCGCTAAAATCCGTATTCGTTTATACACTTCATTGGATCATATAAAAGATTGGCTCACATCCAAGTCCATCGCAGCCGTGTATAGGATAGGGAATTTCTTCCCCAGGGGTGCGGAATCAGTTCCAAGGAACGCATCTCCGTGATTTTTATCGATTTTTAAAAATTTAACCGAGTTTCTATTCAATAATAATATTGAAATTTCGTTCATTTTTTTAAAAACTCAAACGATTTTTTTCGTTCGTGAAGCATACAGAGAAAACCATGAGTCACAAAAAGATAATATCGAGTTTATACTTTACAAATACAAATCTTCGATCATTGAAACGTTTAATGGAGAATACAGTTCATGATTCTAGATTTGCTACAGCTGAATTATAACGATTTGATGTTACCTAAGAATTGTGAAAATACTCTATTATTGGACAAGAAATATTAAATAATTTCACTTAGTTGCCTGTTAATGATATAAACAGCCCCTTGCAGATTCTACACGGTTATTTTACAAAACCGTTATAACTATTATTAATTCAGTAACCATAGATAATTTTAACTCTACAATAAATGTGTTGTTCGCACTTATTACGAATAGGCGTAATGCGTTTGGCTGAATTTTAGATTCTGAACGGAGTGATGGAATCCATTGGTTTTACAATGATATGTGTTTTTATTTTATTTTATTTATTTTTATTTTTTTATTTTTCCATCTCCAAAATTTTTTAGTTACGATAAGTTTAACTTATTATAAACCTTGTATTAAAATTCATAAAATTTTTCCTGTTCATACTTAAGGTTCAAAATTTTCACACTAGGTTATTTATAAGATATTCTTCAAAAATCTTTAAAAAAATTTCTACCAGACTAGATAATATAGAGTATAGGTGATAGATCACTTCCCTGGGGTACTCCCGCTTTGATTTTATGGTAGATAGAGTAGGAATTGTTAAATTTAACAGTGAAATATCGGTCTTCGAGATAAGATTTTAGGATGAGGAAATACGGAGCAGGTAGAAACGATTTTAATTTGAACAATAGTCCGTCGTGCCAGACGCGATCAAATGCTAGCGCAATATCAAGGAATACACCGGGGCAGTGTTCTTTTTTTTCGAATGATGATGATATTTTGTCGGTAATTCTATGTATTTGGTGGATTGTCGAATGATATGATCGAAATCCAAATTGAGTATTTGGATGATGTTTTTTTCTTTGATAATAGGGGTTATTCTTTTAAGAAGTAATTTTTCGAAAAGTTTCCCTAACGTCGGTAGTAAACTTATCGGGCGGTATGAGGTTACCAAATGCTTTGGTTTTTCTGGCTTAGCAATTAATATTAGTGTTGAGAATTTCCATATTGGGGGAATGTATGATAACCTGAGCATTGTGTTGTATACGTGAGTCAAAAGAAGGATGGTTTTATTTGTTAGTTTTTTGAGTATTTTGTTGTTAATTAGGTCATATCCTGGGGATTTGTTATTGTGTAGTTTAGTAATATAATATTTTATTTCTTGTGGTGTGATTGGTTTAGCTGGTAGTGACATAGGTAGTGGACTGTTAAGAAAAGTTTGGACATTTTCTATGTGTGTTGTTATATTGTAATTTGTATCCGAGTGGGGTTGGAAAATTTCTGATAGGTGATTGCCGAATAAATTTGCTTTTTCAGTATCGGTTATGGCTAGAGTGTTGTTAGGATTTGTTAAGGGGGGGACTACGTCTTTTCTTTTGGTTTTATTTTTTATTGATTTCCATAAGGAACCATTGACTGGTGTAAGTGATGATAAAAACGAGTGAAATTGATTGGCTTTGAAGGTTTGCAGATCTTTTTTCAGTTTATTTGTTAATTTGTTTAATTCATGTTTGTGCTGCGGGTTAAAACATTGTAATGCGTTTGGGTGACTTTTTTTTTAATATCCTAGGATGTTAAAATACTTATTAATCCATTTTCCCTCTCATTTTGACAGACTTGGGATTGTCCGTGAATTATACGGGTATGATTAAAAATGGATTGTAGTTCTAACACACTGAACAGCTAAATTATGATCAGTAGTTGATTCGTGATTATGTATATTATTATTTGAAAAAGATAGTATTTTATCGATGTTAAAATTCACTAAAACACTCTCAGTACACCGAAAACAAAATGACCCATTTTTCAAGTTGTTAGATTCACTAAAAATATAATTTTCAATTGAAATACATCGTTTATTTCCGTTTGTATTAAAAATATAATCAAATTTAAGATTCATAATATTAACTGACTTAATAAACTCACTAACACTATAATACAACTTCACGTTTTCAATTTTCAAGCACACTGATATTTGAAAATGTGATAGTTACCTATTCTAGTTGCCAACCTGCAATAATACTGTACCATATTTAGGTTGAAATTAAATTGTCTATGTAATAATATTGATTTACAATTTTATCTTTTATATTGTCATGCTCAAACACATTATAAGAAACTCGCCCAAACGCATTACTTATATTATGCGGGTAAAAAGGCGATTCGTCCAAACGCAGACCGCCCATTACGAATGTGGATGTGATGGTAAAGACGGTCAACTTCACTTCTGACAGAGTATGATTTAAAATGTCCTTTTTTTTAATGTTCATCCACTATATATTCAAGTTATATGAATCAACCGTCCAATTTATAAATTTATTTATTCATTTAAGGAAAACATTTGTCCAAAAAGCATATCTGAGTTGATATCTATATGCCATTTTTTGATAAACATAATACCTAGTGCAGCAAACGAACACGCGAAGCTTATACCGATGAAAAAACAAGACTAGATCCGTTATTATCAGGTTAGTTGTTATCGATTCCAATAGGATCAGATTTTCGTGCAAGGATCCTTATACGTAATTTTTCGTTAATGAACAGTTTGATTAAAGTTAACAATGAAGTAAAAACTTATACGAAATAAATTCAGATTTGTCAGTAAATTATTTAACGTAAACCTGTTATCAGCACATATCCTGTTATAGTTTTTAAAAAACATACTGAATAAGCTAAAAAACTGAGGACTTAATACTTGTTGTCTACTAAAAGCTGATGTAAAAAAAATAGAACAACTGTATTTATTAAATAGTACGTTATGTGTAGATGTCAATAAATTATAATGTAAGTATTTGTATGATTACCACATGTTTTCTTCTTCTTCTTAGGCTTAAAACAGATCATTTAGGTCTAATGCCGCTTCTACAATACCTCTCCAATGCATTCTATCAACCACCAAATTTATGTTATAAGTAGGGTACACTCGTGTCAAATCATTCTTAACTGTATCGAACCATCTTTGCCGTGGTCTCCCTATGGGTTTTTTTCCATTCAGCTTTCCATCGAGCACTTTTCTTATAAGACATCCTTCTGCACGCCACACATGTTCAGCCCATTCTAGTCTTTTGCTACTAAGAAATTTGCAGATGTTCGACTTACGTGATAAAAATTGGATTTATAATACAAAGGATTACCATAAACCGATTCAGTCGAGAGTGCTCGTCAATTGTTCATTCTCAGGCACCTTTTGTTTTAATGAAAAGCAAACTTAAATCATTAATTATTACTATTTATATTTTTTACTTTTCATTATGAATATGGTAGAAATCATGTTTTTATCTGTGTATAATATGGTTAGGATATTGTTATTCTTTATTGTTAGTCATTTAAGTAATGATTTATGTTTTTTGTTAACAATTACAGTTTTCGAAATAACTTGATTGCTTTTCAAAACAATAAGTAATTACTTATTGTTTTTTATTATTATTTTCTCGAATATTAATATAATATTCAGATAGTCTTCTTCTTCTTCCTCGTCTTCCTCCCAACTATTTGGGGTCGGCAATATTCAGATAGTGAAAAATCAAAAAAATTGTAGAGTAAAGTTAGGCATTTTCGTGGCATTGATATTATCGAGATATTATGTGTTGGATGCATAATGTAATTTCTTAGTACACAATTGCTTTAAAATTACATTGATACTTCAAAAACTGTGTTTTTAATGATCATTGAAATTTAAGTTACAATTTAAGAAATACAATTCAAATGATAAAATTTGTTATTTAAAAAAAAAAAAATCAAAAGTGATTACCGTTAAAATAAATTACATTATTTTTCCGCTTTTAGTGTTCCTCTTTATTTCATAGTAACGAAAATTATTTTTAATCTTTGAAAGGTGATCAACCTATTTCCAAATAGGATTAAGTAAGATATTTCAATGGCATAGGCAATTTCATGATATTTTTGGTTGGACGTATAATGGTGATACCCTATTCACGATTAACTTAAAAGTATCACCATTATACGTCCAACCAAAAATATCATGAAATTGCCTATGCCATTGAAATATCTTACTTAATCCTATTTGGAAATAGGTTGATCACCTTTCAAAGATTAAAAATAATTTTCGTTACTATGAAATAAAGAGGAACACTAAAAGCGGAAAAATAATGTAATTTATTTTAACGGTAATCACTTTTGATTTTTTTTTTTTAAATAACAAATTTTATCATTTGAATTGTATTTCTTAAATTGTAACTTTTTTTGTAAAATATCAGTCTCCATAGTTCAGATATAAGGTAAGTAAGTTTATATTATTTAGATTCTATGAACTATATTTTTCTAATGCTTGTTTTACAATTTAAATAATTAAAAGTTTAACTTATTAATTTAATTTATCTGACAAAAGAGATATATCTATGTTCATGATTTTTGAAAAAATTGAATAATGGTGAATTTCATGATTAAATGTTAGTCTTACAAAATCAAAAGTCGATATTGTGAATTTATTGACAATTTTTAGAAAAAATATGAATACTTAACATGCATTAATACGAATACATTAGTGTTACATTTTTTATCAAACATGTATAGTCATTGAATATTTTTTAATACCTAGAGATGTTTAAATATTTTATTTTTGTTCAACAAACAAAGATTTTATAAAGATGCAAGAATTTTTGAAAGTTTCACCTGGATAATAATAATTGAGATATGAAATGATATTTATGGGAAATTTCAGATTTATAATGGATAGATCAAGTCGAATGTAATCGAGTATGCTGAAGAAACGTCCATTGTGTAAATGTTGACCATATCAACATAACAATGTCTTCTCATATTTTGTAGTCTTTGTCTATCTAATGTGCATAATATCAAGTGCACGATACATAGAACATAAACTGTGTTGATTTTTATGTTTGATTCAATGTGTATTATACCGTTGTAATGAAATTCAACAAAGATAATATTTTCAAGTGCTTAATTTTTTTGGAAATGATGATTTACAATAAAGTAACATGGATTACAGATTTAGATTTTTGAAACTGTCGTAATATTTTACGGTTTATGGTCTACAAATAAGATGTCACGATTTCAAAAATATATTTTTTTTTTTTTAATTTCAAACCATAACAATTTCAAACAATGTTATTTTATTTTGTGGGGGAATGTGGATCGTGTTGAACGAGCAAATTTCTTGCACTTTTGTTTATAATACATGTCAAACTCAAACGTCACAATTTAATTTCCATGCAGTGTGATTTTGTGTGATGCATGTTAGATTGGCATAGATAGAATTGTATAAATTTATTGTAAATTGTATATTAACGGAAGATAAAATAAAGTATAATTTTTAAAAAAAAAAATAAATGTTTGTGCATTATTAAATCTCGAATAAAGTAAAACCTTGTTGAATAAACATATTTTGTGACGTTTTGAATACTACAAACAGTCACACAAAAAGTATTAAGAAGTAAGGAATTGGGTTGGACGAGATTTTATGTTTTGGATAATTAAATAACTCATTGATATCAACCTTTGTGTTATTATTTTTATTTTCATCTTAAGATAATAATTTTAAATGTATATTTATTTTAAATTTTAAAGCAGAACACATAAATAAACATAAATAAATAAATAAATAGTAAAAAATAAACGATTGATATCAATATACCAATATTTTAATGTGTATGATTTTTTTCCTTTCATTTCAATTAATCAAAGTTTGGATTCCAACCATTCCACGCCCTTGCACATTATTGTTATATATTTATTACTATGTTCGTTTTTCGTATATCAAAATATTTAGTAAAAAAGTAAATATTTTCAGAACATGTATTTAAATTTCTACAGAAAAGATAAAAAAATAATCTATTTTTTTAAAGATTATTTATATCACATATATTTAAGAATAAATAAGCGTAAAAAATATAGAAAAATGACATGTTATGTATACCACGCTGTACAATGATTGACGTGCTATAGTAGTAATAATTGTGCTTACTAAGTAACTTGAGCTGTTCATCGAAGCGAAAGGGAAGTTTAATTATATACATATATGTATTTATTGTATTTTGATATAATAATAATAATAATTATTACTATACGACCATCATGTAATGATCATTGTTTGATTATCATCAGTTTTGATACAGTAATAAAATCTTATAATTTAATACTGCTCGTACAAATATATGACACGTATGTATTTTACATGTATCATATATTGTTATGATTACAGAAGTTTTAATTTTTAATTTGTAATTTTGTTTTCAATTAATATAAATAAAAACAATTATAAAGATCAATGTGCCAAAGATTACCATAGCAATGCAATAATTTTAAAATTAATGTGATCTCACATGTGAGCAATGAAGGGTTAATATTTATCAAGTTATCATGTAAAATATTGAAAAAGAAAAACCAAAAAACCATCTACAACATCAGTATAAATAAGTGATTTATTCATCACATCCGTTAAGAGAATCGTTGAGAAACGTTTAAATTGTATCTCATACTTATAAGCATCATAATCTATAATTTTATTAATATTATACTGTCTAACATTTTAGCAATAACGCCTTGTAAAATACTTTTAATGTAGAAGACCTTTTAGAGCAATTGAAGAGTTTCCATTATCGTTTGTTAATTTATGGAATATAATAAATAATGGAGATTTTTTAAAAGCCGAAGTTGTAAAACTTTGTGCTGTCTGTTTAGTTAAACAGATTTTTTGTTATGTTCATATTATTTTGTATTCATCATGTTAACATAACGTTAAATATAAATATATTATAATAAAAAATACCACAATAGAAATTTTAAAATATTGTTCAACTTTTTTTACTCAATTATTTGAGCCTCGGACATTTCAACAATATAAAAAGATAGCCAGCGGAGTGACCTGTACATGTTTTGGATAGCCGAGCCACCTCAGGTCACTCCTTTGATACGTGCCTGGAAAAAATCATGCCCGGATCAAATAAGTCTTATGGTCTGTACTCAGTACTATCAGTACCAATAGAGTTATAGCGTGCACAGATATATTTTTTAGGGTATGGAAAAGCCTGTTCCCTCCACCATTGAAAGTCGTTTCAAGCGTTCGAAATTCTGGTTAAAATATACACATTTATATCTAAAAATAACAGTTTGATTTAAAATGTTTATTATTATTCCTAAAAAAAAGAGTGACTGAATAGCTATTTTTTATTGTTATAAATGTCTTTATAATAAAAATTGAAAATAAATTACAGAAAAATATATAAATACTCAAAATGGTTTGAATAATAACTATAACTAAAGAGTGTAAATAAACGAAAATACATAGTCATTACATCAATAAAAAAAAAAAAAGAACCGGATGGGCCTCGCTCTGCTGTACAGTTGGAAGTGGAGTGCACCTCGTTTATAGGATAGGTCATTATTACGATGGATTTGTTAAATTTGAATGCAATGATAGATATAATTGTATACGAATAACGATTCTGAAAGGAGTTAATATGTTTATCTAGGATATAATACATTGTAATTTATAAATATTGTAGAAAGTATATTTTATTTTGAAACGATAAATATATTTTTCAATTAATTTTCAAGTATTTTGTACGAGCCAATTTTTTTTTATCACTGATTATAAAAATAAAATGTAAAAAAATCGAATATTTTAAATGCCTATAAATGGCTTAAAAATCAATATAATATTTTGAAAAAATATGACATAAAGGAAATACCAATCTTAAGAGCTGGTAGAAATTTCAAAAATCTGCGACTTATACTTTTTAAATAATAACAAATATTTAAAATCGTTTGAGAATAAATCGCTATTTTATACAATTTCGTAAATATTTAAATTTCAAACAGTCATAAAATTTTTTCCTCCAAGTCCTGTAGAAATTTTTTTAAAGATTTTTTAAGAATAGCTTATAGATAACCTAGTGTATAAATTTTGAACCATAAGTATGAACAGAAAAACTTTTATGAATTTTTATCTACAAAATATCTTGCAAATTATCGTGATTTTTACACATTTTATACAAATTTGAGCATTAAGGGTTTATAAAAAAAATTTGAGTAAACCGATCACCGATATTTTTTAGTTACGATAAGTTTAACTTATTATAAACCTTGTATTAAATTTTCAAAAGTTTTCGGTCTGTCAATTAAATTTTATAGATGTTAAAAAACAAAAATTTTACAAAAATCGAAAATTTAAATTGTCTATAAATAAGTCAAAATATGTCAAAATACTTTGAAAACTTAACCATGTATAGAAAACGTCAATATAAAGATTTGGTGAAAATTTCAAGTTGTTGTGATTTTTGGTTTTTAAGTTATTTTGCGTAAAATTTCCCGTTTTTTCGTAATGATTTTATAGTTTTTTTCGATTTTTTTAAAAAATATTGAAAAAGTTAGATTTTTGGCTTGCCAAAGTACCATCTACATTCACTTTCCTTTCAGAAAAGTTGCTGCTTAAGCAAATCGAATCATTTTTACTGCCAAAAAAGGTGTCGTCAGACACAAAAATAAATAGATTCCATCACTCCTTTCAGAATCTAAAAAAAATTGATAAATTATTATATAGTTGATCATAACATTATTCTGCGTTTAGTTAAGTTTTTGAAATCACAAATAATGTCTTTTGGGTTTAAATGTATAGCCATTTCTGGCTCTGTAGTTAAACAATTTAAGATATTTTATCACAGAGCATGGGACTTCTTAATTTCATAAGTAAATTTAATTGTTATTACATTGGTAAATCATTTATTATAAAATAATTTAAAATAAAATAAAATTAGTAAATGGTTAACACTTGTAAATTAGTTTATAGGTAGTTTATATATAGATATAAGTAAATGCTTAGTCTGAAGTATTATTATATTTATAATGTATTAATTTTTAATTTGAAACCGTTCGTACATTAAAAAATAATAATACTCCAGGCTAAGCATACAAACTATATATAATTTATGTAGTTATAATATAATAAAAAACATATTATATAAATTTTAAATAATAAATTAGCCATATTTTAGATTATGAACGGAGTGATGGAATCTATTGGTTTTACAATGATGTGTGTTTTATTTTTTATTTTTTTATTTTTGTGTCTGACGACACCTTTTTTGGCATTAAAAATGCTTCGATTTGCTTATGTAGCAACTTTTCTGAAAGGAAAGCGAATCTAGTTGGTACTTTGGGGCGTCAAAAGAAAAAAATTTTCAATATTTTTTAAATGCGACGGGAAAAACCCTAAAAAAATAAGGGAAAACCAGGAGTTTTTATGCAAAACCAGTTTTCGACAAAATCAAATTTTTTATTTTGCAATAACTCAAAAACTAATCTATGTAAATACTTGAAATTTTCACCAAATGTTAAGATTAGCGTTCTCTATTCACCGTTAAATTTTCAAAGTATTTTGATTTTTTTAAGCTATTTATAGACAATTGAAATTTTCAATTTTTTTAATTATTTTTTTTAAAATAACGATAAAATTTTTTTGGCCGGCCAGAAAATCTTGATAGTTACTATATAGTTAATGAAGTTATTTTGTAGATAAAAATTCATAAAAGTTTTTCTGTTCATACTTATGGTTCAAAATTTCCACACTAGGTTATCTATAAGCTACTCTTCAAAAATCATTAAAAAATTTTCTTCCGGACTTAGAGGAAAAAATTTTATGACTGTTTGAAATTTAAATATTTACGAAATTGTATAAAATAGCGATTTATTCTCAAACGATTTTAAATATTTGTTATTATTTAAAAAGTATAAGTCGCAGATTTTTGAAATTTCTACCAGCTGTTAAGATTGGTATATCCTTTATGTCATATTTTTTCAAAATATTATATTGATTTTTAGGCCATTTATAGGCATTTAAAATATTCGATTTTTTTACATTTTATTTTTATAATCGGTAATAAAAACAATTTGGCTCGTACAAAATACTTGAAAATTAATTGAAAAATATATTTATCGTTTCAAAATAAAATATACTTTCTACAATATTTATAAATTACAATGTATTATATCCTAGATAAACATATTAACTCCTTTCAGAATCGTTATTCTTATACAATTATATCTATCATTACATTCAAATTTAACAAATCCATCGTAATAATGACCTATCCTATAAACGAGGTGCACTCCACCCCCAACTGTACAGCAGAGCGAGGCCCATCCGGTTCTTTTTTTTTTTTATTGATGTAATGACTATGTATTTTCGTTTATTTACACTCTTTAGTTATAGTTATTATTCAAACCATTTTGAGTATTTATATATTTTTCTGTAATTTATTTTCAATTTTTATTATAAAGACATTTATAACAATAAAAAATAGCTATTCAGTCACTCTTTTTTTTAGGAATAATAATAAACATTTTAAATCAAACTGTTATTTTTAGATATAAATGTGTATATTTTAACCAGAATTTCGAACGCTTGAAACGACTTTCAATGGTGGAGGGAACAGGCTTTTCCATACCCTAAAAAATATATCTGTGCTCGCTATAACTCTATTGGTACTGATAGTACTGAGTACAGACCATAAGACTTATTTGATCCGGGCATGATTTTTTCCAGGCACGTATCAAAGGAGTGGCCTGAGGTGGCTCGGCTATCCAAAACATGTACAGGTCACTCCACTGGCTATCTTTTTATTTGGCTCGTAAAAAATACTTGAAAATTATATAGAAAATTTCACAGAAGTAGTTCTTAATGTCATTCAAAAACTATTAAAATCCATAGGCACAATTTTTTTTTATAAGCGTTTAAACAGCGAATATTGACATAAAATTACATGTAAAATATAATATAATGTATAATATTCTAGACTGACAAATTATATCGGTTTTTTTAAAATGCTCTAACTCAAAAACCAAAAATCGCAACAACTTGAAATATTCACCAAATCTTTATATTGACGTTTTCTGTACATGGTTAAGTTTTCAAAGTATTTTGACATATTTTGACTTATTTATAGACAATTTAAATTTTGGGTTTTTCTAAATTGTTCGTTTAAAAATAAAATATACTTATTACAATATTTATAAATAACATTGTATTATATTCTAGACAAACATATCATCTCCGTTCAGAATCGTTTTTTGTATACAATGATACCTATCATTGAATTCAAATTTAACAAATCCATTATAATGACCTATCCTATGATAAGTCGCACTTCACCCCCAAGTGTACAGCAGAGCGAGGCCCATCCGGTTTTTTTTTTTATTTTTTTTTTTAGTATTTATGGAAACAATTTTCTGTTTAGGATATGCAACTGCACAACCTGCATATCTCCTGTGCATGCTTATAAGTAAAATGTATAGCAGTAATATTATTTATGTTTTTCTTTAATTTTTAAATGTATTTTTATTGGTTTGATACGCTAATGATGGTTATACGTTTTAGTCTTAAAATAAAAAAAAATATTTCCAACATTACGAGTTTTTTAACATAAAAAATAAACATTTCATATTTAAAAAAACAAATAGGTTTCACGGTTTAAAAAAATATATAAGCCCCTCGGCTACCAAAGTCTGAGCACGCTTATGCCCCGTTTACACGTGACGAGAGCTCGGCCGAGACACTCGTTTTGTTGCTCGGCCTAGTATCGAAATAGACCGAGTCAGCGTCTACACACATTTTATTCACTGGGCCGAGCGAATTCCCCCACTACCAAAATTGACTGTAGTCGACGTGTATAAACACATGTATTTTCGAATTATTATCGTTAACTCATTATTATTACGTAGTACGTACGTTACAGTATTTATATTTTACATTTATAATAATTAATTAATATTTATTTTTTTATTAATTTATAATATAATATCTTAAATTATATGATAAATTAAATAAATTATTTGATCAAAAAACAACAAAATACAGTTTATAATGGAAATCGATAAAAGGTAGGATAACACTGATAACACATGAGTTTACTACACAATCTACTCGGCTGGCGTTTTTAAGCCCCGTTTACACGTGACGAGAGTTCGGCCGAGAATATCAACTCGGCCGAGTACTGTCCCGTGTGAACTCAACATTATGTTATCCCTTGTATTATAACATATTGTACTCACTCTTTTCGTGGAGCGATTTTAGTCTTTTTTTAATTTACGCCCATTTGACAATGGGCGTATACTTGAGTAAAATAAAACAATACAATTCTATATTACGAATAGGAGACAAAAAAAAATGTTCAACTCAAAATATTTACTATGTATTATTATATATTTCATATTCTATATAATAATACAAATTTAAATATGCAAAGAAAAAAAAACCCAAAACATCTTAAATATTTCCATCTAAAAATTACATTACATATTTAATATATAAACATGCGAAACACGCTGCGTGTATCGAGTAAATGATATCCACACAGTGGTTTTACAAATAAGGTCAAGAAAACGACATAAAACGCGTATAAATTAATAAAAAAAAAAAACAAAAAACATTCTTTAAGAATATAAAGTATATTATATTTCTATACCCATACATTATAACATAAGTAAATGATGTGTAACTCTTATTTGACTAATAAAAGTAAGACCGTGTATAACCGCCTAAAATGATTTTAAAATATTACCTTGGTTTGACTTCATCAAAAATATTGACTGGTTAATTATAGTAACACATATTTTCTATCAAATACTTATGGTATTTATTTGTTGGTAATTATATTTTTTTATAAATTTGTCGTATCGTTATAGGTCCGTGAACATCGTTAATCATAACATAATTATTTATTTATTTATTCCTTCAAGCTGCTTTATAGGGTTTCAATAAATATAAAATTACGGAATTGGCCCCATTTTTTGAAACACAATACCGCAGTTTTTTATGAGTCGGCTGAATGCGAATATCTGATTAGATTCAAACCCTGAAGTTTGGAAAAACAATAATCACGATATCGCAGGACAGATAATATTCTACTAGAATTTTAAATAAAATCAATTGATTTTGCAAAAAAAATGTAATATTATATTACTGTTCAAGGGTCTTAAGGAATTAAAATGTATATTATATAATATACTCAGGAATAAGAACACCTAATGGTTAGAAACTACACGTATCAAGTAAATCGATCACGTACAAAATGTATTACATAGCATAATATAGGATAGATTGGGTTATGTAATTATTATTATTATGAACATCTCTATACACAATTTCGATTAATAACACTATAAGTAAATACGTAGAATATAATAAATACAATTAAATTATTAATATGATACCCGATAAATGTATTCGGTAAGTTTTCGCATTTGTCGACTTCGTACAAACGTTACTGACCAAAGATTGTCGTTTATTTGATAGCTCAATAATGTTACATTCGATTATTGTTTTATCGAGAACGGAATACACAATTATTCCGTACTTTCGTTCACCGTGGACAATATATAGTAATACACTTGGACGTCAATGGCACATTTACAGTTGAAGATAATAAAGAGATAAACACACTCTCTATCATTCTCATTCGTTTCTGTAGAGTTCTATTTCGCTAGCGTAACACATTCATTACAATGGTTGTACGTTATTATTTGTAATTTAAATTTTTTTTAAATGCGTTATTTATGTTAACTATTATTGTTGTAAATAATAATTAATATCATTGCAAGCAGTAAAAATTGTATAAATAAATGAAAAACAAAACAAAAATGTATTATAGCTTAATCGTGACAACGAAAAGTGTGATGAACAGAACAGTTTTTACTCTCTTCTAATATCTCTAGTATCTATTGCTAGTAGGCCACTGCTATGGAAACGAACGGACACTGTTAGCAAAATCACATACACGCATACTCAGATAGAAAGTTCCATGTTATTATTATGATTATTGTTCATTTAATTCTAATTTTAATAGGAAAATGTGAGTTGGGGAAGAGAAATGGAAAAAACGATTTCTACTGGTTTCCATAGTTACACGCAAAAACAGTGCTCCGGGCCGCCAAAGATTGTATGCGCTCAATATTATATATATATATATATATATTTACGTATATTCGTGCAGGTATTTTTTTTTTCAATTTTACCCTAATTTATTTACCAAACGTAAATAATTTGTCTTGACACGTCTCTCGAGTATATATATGAATATACATCGCGCGCAAAGCTGGATTAAGTTACCGTATAGTTGTATATCCGCCGCTAGGACGTAGAAATAATAATAATAGTAATAATAATAATAATAATAGTTTAGTAACGTTAGAGGAGCTATACTTTTATCGTCCCCTAACCGTTCGGGCCATTAAAAGTTTTTCAGGCTCCAATTACTTTTTCCCATTATATTTCTAAGCACTCTCATTTGAGGGGAATCACCGCCGTCGTCGAATTATTGTATTTACCATTGCGGTCAGACGCCCCCGGCATATATATTTACCGATTTTATAACTTTGAATTGAATTCTCCATCCACTGCTTCTTGTACTCTCCTCGACCCTACACGTTCGCTGGCTGACACCGACACGCATTTTTACTGACCGGAATATTTGAATTCGCATTCGAATCTAGCGGCTACGAATCCGTAACACGTTCCGAGTTTTCTCATTCGATCGTAGTCAAGGCAAGTGTTGAGGGATGGCTATTTTTTTCCTAATGTCGAAATGACGCGCGCACACGTTTCGAGACGTAAATCTTTTACAGACTTTGCGTCCAAATACCTTTGGGAGTAAGAGGTGTTTTTTAATTTTTTTTTATTTTTTTTTAAGCCAATTAATTCAGTGTTGGTTGACTGCATATAGTTTTTGAAGCGAAAACCCGTCCTTAAAGTCGTCGAATCAGAAACAACAGCTCTAGGTGTATTGTGTAAAACTTTGTGCGATGCATTCTTGAACGTAACTAGTTTGACATTTTTGAACGGGTACTTTGTAGACCAAACAAATTGGTGGACAAACTGTGATGATAATTAATTGTCAAACATTTTCAAGAAGGCATTAAGGTAAAGTTGTACCACTATCGCTTTTACGTGCAAAAAATGAGTGGTACGGAAAGCCATCGATATCGATTAAATTATAACAGTTTATGAGGACACGCACATAAAGTAAATTTTTAAAAGGTATACACGTCACGCGCTTTCATATTTTTTGTGTCTCAACTTTTAATTTGTTAGCAACGGTGCCATAATATCATATAATTATGATACTTTGGTTAAAATCATTTGTTAATATAAACTTGATATTCGACTAGAAATGTTTACAATATTAATGTTTATTATAGGTGCAACTAGTACAACTGGTGCCAAACGATCACGCCGATAATAAGATTACCTAACTTATGAAGTATAAATAACTAAAAATATTTCGGGTTTGGCAGCCGTTATAGTACACTTCAAGAGTTTTCATATCAAGAGTTTTCATATCAATTCGAATACTTGACACAAAAATCAAATTCTTAAACAGTATCCCGCGTTGATTCTTTCTTCCGAACCAAAAACATGTGCTGTTGAGTTGGGTATCATACTATTGCATAATTTCGCATTAAAATGCCAGCCAAACACGTTGGTGATGAAACGAAACTGTAGTATTCGAAATGAATCGGTTTTGATGCTATGTTAGCACTTTGATTATCATAAATAATGCTGTTCATTGGATATAATTTGGTGAATAGTAATAATTAACTGTAGTTTTTATCATTTTAAAACAAATTATATGTTTACACGCACTTTCAGTAAATATCAATTAAATATTTGAAAAACAAAGAACTCCGGTTGTAATACTAATTTTACAGAAAAATCACATTTTTCTCTTGTACTTGTGTAAAATATTAATAAGAAGAAGATAATTTACTTATGAATGAAAAAAAAAATGTATAAATATATAGTTATATATTGTATGAAGTATGAATACGTCCGGAGGCAGTGGGTACGTTGAAAAGAAAAATACATTAGTGCTCCATATAGACTTACGTATATATATATATATATATATATATATAATCTGTTTGGCTGTAGCAAAGAATCGTAATAATATACATACGAGGGGCAATAAGCCGGTTCACATGCTAACGGATGATCCTTTAACGTAGTTTTTTGAACTTTTATTTATTCATTTATATATATATATATATATATTTACGGTTTATTCGATTCGTTACTGTTGGCGAACAAACCTGATTTCAGAGCATCGGTTCAATAAAAGTTTAAAAAAGTAACTTTGCACACACAAACACACACACATACACACACGGATTTATAAATATATATTACAGTACCATCAAATGATGATGATGATGACGAAAGACGAAGTATTCAAATTCAAGATTATTGGGACAACGAAAGGTTGGTTTATTGGATACAGTTTATGAAAGTACGAATAAGACACTTGAACAGTTTATGCCCGAACGACATCGTTGATCGAACAACCGAGACGAGCTCGTATATTATAGCGCTGTTCAGAGGACAATTTCCATTCAAATGCGTGAAAGATTATTTTGTCTGTTTTTCTTTCGGAAGTAAAAAAACCAAATCGCTAACCGAGTACGCAATCAGACGTTCACGTATTGGCCGTTCGTATCAGTTATTATATTATTGTGCGTATTGTTAAGAAGACCGATAACATAACATTTACACGCGGAGAGTGTAAGGGGAGAAAGGGTAGGAATAACAATGGATGTATTTTTCAACATGCGAATCCCGTTTCCCCGAGACCGGTCGGTAAGATCGCGTGGGGGTTAGGGCTCGATGATCGCGATGGCCTTGTGCTGTTCGGGCCCGGCCGGATGTCAGCTGACCACCTCGTCGGCGGGTTATTGGTGAGCGTGTTCCACAGCGGTGACCTTGCCGGTCTTGGAGGCGGTTTGTCCGTCTGTACGGCCACCGATATCCTGGCGATGGCCAGTACGTGTTGCTAGCTGTCTGGACACACTAGGGCCTCGACCGCTCCGCCGCCACCACCGCATTCGGCCACGACGTCGCTCTCGGTCGCCATTCCGCCGACCCCGGCCACAGTGCAGCTGCTGTCCACCTCGCTGCGCTCCTCCATCACGGGGTCCAGGTCGCAGGACGCGTACGACCGGCTCTCGCTGCGCAACGGATGGTTCCTGCCGCCGGATGGCATCACGCCGCCGCAGTTGGCGGTAGCTCCGGCCGCTAGGTATACGCCTGCGGTTCAAAAATCAAACAAAATCAGCGGGAAAACTTATTATTAACATATTTGCACTTGGATATTGGCGGATACCTGGCGCACAAAAGCTCTAGAAACTCGACCGACCCTTAAGCCTACGTATAGGGGCTGTGTCGAACTGCAAACGCTATACTCACGATTGCAAAAGTTAACGATACGATACGCTAAAAGTAATTTTTATTTTATTATAAGTTTGGTATACATGATGTTCGATAAAATCAATGAAATAAATAAATAAAACAGTTTCACAAACAAAACCGCACATCATCGACTTGCGGTTGGAAAATTATTTTCGTACATTGTTAATTGTTTTAATGGGTTTAAATCATGTAATTGTTCATATTTTAACCTGTATTATTGTTAACAGATTTTCAAATAAAATTGATAATAAATTAACATCAAAATCACATGTAAAAATTTCAAAGATAAAATTTCGAATTTATATTTCGGAACTTTTAAACCTAAGAAATTTCTTTATTCCCTGAAATACTCTAAGAAACTAAAGATTTTAGGATATATTAAGAATTTATAGATTTTTTTCAAAAACAAAAACGTCCAAAAAAATTATTTGTTTTTTTTTTCAAAAAATGACGATATGAAATCTTTGTAAAACAATGCAAAAAACATCGAAGTATCAGCTCTTTAGTTATTTATCTGTGTGTAGGTTTATTCAAGTTTGAAATTATATGTGCGTGCGAGTGCAACCGAGTTATTCGACATAACTTCACACGACTCGGGTCCGAAAAAAATTAATATTTTATATTATATACTTGTAATGAAATTAATTAATTGAAATACGTTTGGAACGGCTATCCCGACTCTTCAAATTTATACAACTCATAATTATCTTTTAAATGACTTATTCGTTTGCTTTTGAAATTCTATTTTTTAGTTCTGGGCACTTTTAATTCATAACTATTAGTGTATCATTACTGTAAGTGGTTTAATTATTACTTTAATATCAAGTATATGGTTATCCAATAACTTGTAGTTTTGTTAAGATTTAAAAATTTGTAATTTAAAAAAATAGATCATGGTCACTGTACGAGTATCAACAATTACTATATTACAAATTTTGTATTTGGTACTTCAAATGTTCAAACGAAACAATATTCGAGTTAGACTTTTTATCAGTGCTTCCGGATGTTGAAAAAAAAGGCTAATATTTTCGTGCAGGTATCCCCTAGCACTGGGTAGCCAACGGAACCTTACAATAAATATATGAGTATTTAAGATACTGAACAGAGAAATCCGTTTAAAACTGAATCACGTAGGACCGAAAAATGTATAACCTTAAGCAAATTTTTGGCTTACTCAAAATGTATAGACATTTATATCTGTTACTAGCTGACCTGACAATGTTTCGCTATTGCAAGATTTCTCAGATATTAATTTGCTATTTATCTTCTGGATGTTAAATAATTATTTTTATTTTAGACTACTTTTAGCCACGTCTCTGTGGTAATATAGCCATATAAATTTCGGATTCTTCATAATGTTGAAAAAAAATTATATCGCTTGTGTCAATAGCAAAATTGCTAAAATGCAAAAATGCAAAAATGCTTATTGCAATTTTTTTTTATTTAATAAATTTAACGTACGAAAAACTAAAATTAGAGTTTGTGTATGTACATTTTGTAGGTATAACTATGGATTGAACAAAAGATATGAATATGCCAGTATTTTGATAATTCAAAGAATTAAAAAAATTTCACTGTAAACGACGTTATCAACTTTTTCTGGATCGGGGACAAAAATCTACAAATTAAATTTGGATGTCACACGTGACAGGGTGACGTATAGTTGACCGTAAGTAAAACATTGAACGCTAAGGTCAATTTCAGCAATGTTCAGTGTTTAATCTCTCTCTTAACCACTCAATACTATATAAAATATACCTTAGTTATAGTATATAACTTAAGTTATATAGTTTTTATTTTATTTGCTAAAATTATTCTGCTATAATCTTCGTTGCTCGTTAAATATACCAACTCTATATGACTAAAACTTTGTTTAATTCGTTATTTAATATTCGGTGGATAATGTTCTAGATTTCAAGTTTTTTGTTGTCCGGAATAAAAATTCTGATTCGCAGCAGAAAATTATCAGGTAAGCAATCTATTTGCGGTAGATCGCAGACTTAGTGCTGTTTGTACGTTAGTGTATGGTTTAACACTAATAAAATATCAAAGTTATACCAAGTTTAACATAACTTTGAAATTGAATAAATTTGACATAACGGTAGATTAATGTAATCAATTAATACATAATCCTAACTTAACCTTAACGTACTAAAATCCGATGAATAAAAAAAACCAAATTTAAGCCTTTTTAAATTAGCCTATCTTCTTCCCACAGATATGCATACAAACATTCATTTATATATAATATTGCTGATCCTGGACACTTCGTGGACCGAAAAAAATCACAAAAAAATTATGATTGTTCAACTTCTTTTTGGTGTAACTCACTGCAGTAAATGCAATTCAGCCATGGAAGCCAAGATCGTGGGAGTCAAGTAATCATGTGAGCCAATTAACAAATAACAAAACACGAATCTACGAATGTGTTGTCCAGCAGGTGTTTTATCAGGATTGATAGCAATTGCGTGATTATCGCATTGCAATTTGTGCATGTGTGATTTAAATATTTTCAACAATTCATTGTGCTCATTCAATAGAGCGTCCAGCTCGCCGACGATGCGTCTGGCAAAATATGAATCAAGGTTATTGTAGTCACAACGTGCATTCACGCGATTGGCAAGTGCGCTTCCATAATCCTCGCCGCCCATAAAGTAGATTTGTAAACATTTATGTGGTTGGTTTGACATAAGCAGCAATGAGCCCATTTTATGATAAACTTGCCCTCTAATTTTGAATGTAGAATTATATTGTTGACTATTTGCATTAGTATTTCGAACTACTTCTGTTGCTCCGAACGATGTAATTTGAAAACATGAATTGAATGTTCTAATTGACTTCAGGAACACGTTAGAATCTGGATCTGTGGCGATGAGAAAACCGTTCAATGGTGTTTCAATTTCAGGTAGTTGCACCTTTTCTGACGCGCAATACATCCCGACTGGCTCATTTTTTTAATTTGAGAGTATGGCAGTGCAGGCATTTCTTGTCCATAGCACCAATTACTACTTTTTAATGAGCATAATATTCAATATCGGACTCATACTGGAATGCTGAATGAATCAGATATAAATGTTCGATGTACCTGTTGGCGTAGTTGGTCATTTGCTCTGCGTGAGTCAACTACGAATCATTCGCACTATCGGATTGGCATTGTTCGTCTGTTATTTGCGCTCTTCTATTTCTCATGTTTATAGCTGCATTTGTTCTACGACAAAAATTGACATTCTGGCATCTTCTTGGCATTTTTAATGACAAACAAATAGAAAATATTCAAAGTACTTAATTATTTTTTTTTTGTTTATTTTTGGTTACCTCGCAACGTCGGGTAATTCATTATATTAATTTTATATATTACCAATGGCAACCACTAATAAATAAATATTATTCTCCAATATAATAACCTTCTGTTTGAGCACCTTCCGGGGGTGGTCAATCCCCTTTTTAAATTAGCTTTAAACCTTCTCTGTGATGTCCTCTTTAATTTAAAAAAAATTGCAAGACGGTCCAATAAGTAGTTTTGGAGTTTATCCCGAACAAAAAAAAAGCGACTTTATTATATATAGTAGTATAGATTTAGATATAGATAGATAACTTTTCGGCTAATATTGATTTTCGTTTTACTCAAAATCAATTTTAAACAAATTTTACGGCTTAAAATTGATTTTGAGTAAAACGAAAATCAATATTAGCCGAAATGTTATACAGTTTGTTCTACAGTATAACAAACTTTACAGTTGTACTGTATAACAAACAAATGTATAGCATTTTTTCTCGACCACAGTTCCTAAATGTAAAACATTAGGTTTAGAACGTTGAAATATTTGTGAGGTTTTATACACTTTGAATACTATGGAACATTTGAAGAAATTTAAGATCATTTTCAAAGTATCCACTTCTTCTTATAAGTTTTATTTTTTCGCTGTTAGATTTTTAATTTTCGCTTGTAAGCTATTGAATGTTGTGGTAATATTTTGATTCAAAATATAAGAAAATATATATCAGGGTCTTCATAAAACTTGATGACTTAAGAGTATATACACCAAAAAACTAAGAACTATTGTTCTAAATTACTCGAAACTATAATTGTTTCTCTGTTTAGATCACCCTTATTCAAGAAAATTTAAGAATAAAGTATCAGAATCGATTTTTATGAGGTGGAATGATTTTATTAAATATTTTTTAATTATTGCGTTTAAAATCATACCAAATATATTGAAATCTCAGTTGCAAGCAGTCCGTTGATAAGCACACACGTACGCCGTTGCCCGCTTAATTTTTCAAATATTAATTAAACGGTCAATTATTTTTATATTTATTATCCACACCGTCACGATTATCTCCGCACCGGTGTCCGTAAAAGTCGCCCGCGTCGATCTCGGCATGCCGCCGTCACTGGGTCATAACCAAAACCGCTACGCCCCTCTCTCTCCGGATCGTCCTCAAACCAATACAAAGTCTCAAACCAATACAAAGTCTCAAAAGAATAAAGCTGCTTCTCCTTCCGAAATTTCACCAACGACCAAAAAACCAAAAACTTCCACTGGTGAGACTCCTCCATTATCTCCATTAGCACGCTCACAATCAACACGCACATTATGTAACATTGATATGGACGGCACAGTCGCTGCCGAAAATATCACATCTAATTTGGAACTCGCGATTAACATCCTACAACCTGTTGATGATGACGTCGTCTCGAGCTGAGTGGTTATACAACCCAACGTGCATGAGACTTTTGCCTCGAACTACACTGGCCCCCTTCATGTTATTATTTCGTCCAATAGCAATAAAAACATCGGTAATTTACATCCCGTTAAACTTGGTAAATTGTTTATTACAAATTTTAAAGGAATCACTAACATCACACCTATCGGGTCACACAGAGTCAAAATTACGTTTAATTCACTGTTTAATGCAAACGCCTGTTTAACTTCTCCCTGGTTGGCAGAAAACGATTACCTAGCTACCATCCCAAGTTCTCTCATATACAGTCTCGGCGTCATTCACCTCGACCTATGCGTTTCGGACGAAGATTTCCAGAAAGGTCTTGAGTGCTGCTATAAAGTAGCAGAATTTTGTCGCATTAATGTAAAACGTGACAACATTTTAGTACCCACCAAACTAGTGGAAATTAAATTTATCTCACCAAACTTCCTGACTGTCTTAGTATTTTAAAGTAATACATGCCGTCACGCCCAGTATTCGTTCACCAGTTCACACTTACGCCGAAGTCTCCAACCTTAATAAAACTTGTTAATTAATACCTAACTCTGTTCAGGAAGCTAGCTTTAACTCCCTTCATGCCTCATTTCTAGCCTTATCAAATTCCCAACCTAATAAATAAAAAGGAAAAAATTTAACTCTGCCCAATACAATTTACCTTAGTTTCCTCGTACTCATTCGCAGTAAATCCCTACTTATTCCCCAAATGGCAATTTTTTCAATTACACCGGCCAATCTATCCCTAATTTTCCCAACAATAATTTCAATAGAATCCCTTGCTGAGCAAATCTCTAGCGCACTTATTCAGTCTACAGAACTCCACAACAACTCTTCTACGGCTTTAAAATTTCCTGGTATCCCCTTGATGACCCTTACGGCACTCATTATTTTCCTTTGATCATTGAAAATGTCTCTTCTACACTGAACATCCCGCCAACAGTTAATCAGGTTGATTCACCTCCTAAATTAATATTTTCCAAAGCTGACTGGATTCTTTTTTCCTCTCACTTAGACTCTCTTATCGACTCTTGTACTTTCTCCGATTCTCCTATAGACAATTATAATAATTTCATTTACTTCTTTATCACCGCCTCCAGCTATGCTATCCCAACCAAAAAACTATTTACCAGATTTCCTTCCACCTCTCCGATATGGTGGAACTCAACTTGTTCAGACGCTATCAAGTGCCGATCAGCCGCCTTTAAAAAATTCAGGACCTCCGGGTCCCCCTGCGATTTTTTATCATACCAGAACGCCAACGCCAAAACAAAATGCATATTAAAAACTGCGAAAAAAAATTCGTGGGAAAAATTTTGTTTCACCCTTAACCACGCTACAACTATTAACGATCTATGGACCACCGCCAAAAAATTTAAAAGCTGCGTTAATCAAATCACCCCTTCACTTAACGAGGAATGGTTTCCTGCTTTTTGTAGCAAAGTTTCTCCTCCATATGTTCCTTCGCAACAGAAAGTCTGTCCACAACTCCTGCCTATTATTGACGAACCTGATCCCTGCGCAAATACGCTCACATTACTTTTCAGTTTTAAAGAGCTTACTTCAGCTATTAATTCCCGCTTATCACTAGCCTCCGGCCTTGATGGAATCTCTGTCATCGTTCTCCAAAACATGTCCAACAAAGCAAGTACATGCCTTTTAAATATTCTCAATGATATTTGGGTTTCCGGTGCCATACCTGACTCCTGGAAGCAGTATCACGTCATTCCTATCCCTAAACCTAACACCTCTCCTACTTCTTAGAGGCCAATTGCTTCATCATCAGCTCTATGTAAAGTAGTCGAATACATAATCAAAATTCGTCTCGACTGGTTCTTAAAGACAAACGAATTAGCCCCTAACAATATACCTGGTTTTCGACGCGGAGTTGGAACTATGAAATGCCTTTCATCTCTCGTTGGGCCGGTGTATAAGTCATTTTATGACAAGGAATTTGTAAGCGCAGCTTTCATCGACATTGAGGGTGCATTTGATTCGGTTCACATCCCTACCTTAGTATCTCAACTCATTTCCTAACATATTCCCAACTCACTTTGCAATTTTATTTCTTTGCTCTTTTCTCAACGTTCACTTAAATTCACTTCCCCTTCCGGTACAATTCTCTACAATCATACACATAGAGGCCTTCCTCAAGGTAGCTGTCTCAGTTCTTTCCTTTTTAATGTATACATGTTCCCCATCTGCCAAGCCCTAGTTTCTCCCGACTTCAAAGTCCTCCGATACGCCGATGACATCGTTTTATTTTCTCCCAATATAAAGATTGAAAGATCCATTGAAATATTAAATGACGCCTTAAAAATCCTCTCGGCCAGCCTTTCGGATGCATATTTCTCTACAGCCCCAGATAAGAGTCATTTTATGATCTTTACTCGAAGACAAATCTCAATCCAACCTCACATCGTATTAGACAACCAAATAATTCTCCTTTCAACCACAGTCAATTACTTAGGCCTTAAAATTGATCCCAAACTTAGATGGGTTCCACATTTTAATTATATTAGATGCATAACCTCACGTTGGTCAAATTTTCTTCGCGTTACAGCAGGTTCTAGTTGGGGGTCACATCCTTCATGTCTCCTAAAAATTTTTAACTCCGTTATCAGATCTAAAGTTGATTATGGATCTTTCCTCTTCGCTTCAGGCTCTCTCACTCATCGTAAAAAAATTAATTCTATCTTATCATTTTGTCTTCGAACTATCGTCGGCGCCTTGCACTCTTCACCTCTAGTAAGCCTGGAGTTTGAATGTGTTTGCCCGCCGATCGAACTCAGAAGTCGGCGCTTAGCTGGTAAATTCCTTCTAAAATGTTTATCTTCCCCTAATCACTCCCTCTACGAAACCTTTGTTTCCATCAAAACTTCCTGGACCTATGTACCTTAAACTCTTCCCATTCTCGCTTCTGTCGCTTCTTCATTTTCGTCATTCTCTCCCTTAATTTATCGTTCTGGCCTCCGGCTACATTATACAACACCCCGTACCTCACTTTAATACGGCATCCTGAAGTTACTGTTTCTCCTAACTTCCTTTTTTATTCTTCCAGTGAGCTAACTCGCCTTCCTTACTCCCTCGTGGACAGCTTTTTCAACGACTACATGCTCTGTAACTTTCCTAACTCCCTACTAGTTTTCACCGATGGTTCTATTTCTAAGAATATGGCCGGCTGCTCGTTTGTCATCCCTTCACTCAATATTGGCTATTCTGAAAACTGAACGCCCTCGTGTCATCTTTCACCGCTGAATGTTACGCTATTATAGTTGCCTTACAGTTTATTTTTTCCCTCGATTCCAACAACTTTCATACAGTCTCACTCTCAATCTTGCCTACTTGCCATCTCCGCCGATTCATTCAGTCCTCGCCTCTCTCCACTAGTACTTATTATCAAAAACCTAACGTTCCGTTTGAGTCTCGTGAACAAAACCGTGAAGTTCTTTTGGATTCCCAGTCACGTCGGTATTGCCGGAAAAGAGTATGCTGATCATTTGACTTTTTCAACGAAATTCTCGAAACAAATTCCCTGTTTTAAATTATCTGCCTCCGATCTCCTTCCAATTCACCGTAAGCTTCTTCATAACGCTTGGCAATCCAAATGATCTTCTTTACCACCCAATTTTGCCTCACGGTGTATCCCTATACTATCTCGTCTCCCATGGTTTGAGGATCTAAACTTACCAAGGCGCCTGATTGTGGCATTCACTCGCCTTCGCTTAGGGCACAGTTTACTCCCACACCATTCCTTCAAACTTTCCCTCAATTCTTCCCCGCTATGCACTCGATACCATGAAGGTGCAATATGTGATTTCAACCATCTAATTTTTAATTTTCCCTCCCTCCTACTAAGTAGACAACTCCTTTTTTCTTTTTATCTATAAATAACTGTATTGCTATAATATTTCTAATAAAAGCAAAATAAATTAAAATAAAAAAAAAAAATATTGAAACCATAATATAGAATATAATATATAAAATTCTCGTTTAACAGTGTTAGTTATCGAACTCCTCCGAAACGACTAGATTGATTTTTAAATTGTATATTTGATACATGATGATGTATTGTTGATTTTAGTACGTTAAGATCAGGTTAAGATTATGTATTAATTGATTATATTAATCCACTGAATTATGTCAAACTTGGTATAACTTTGATACTTGATTAGAGTTAAATCATACACTTACGTACAAACAGCACTAGATCCGCGATTTACCGCAGATAGATTGCCTACCTGCTACGAATCAGAATTTTTATTCCGGGCAACAGAAAACTTAAAATAAATCTAGAACATCAAAAAACACCAAATATTAAATAACAATTGAACAAAGTTTGAGAAATATAGAGTTGGTATATTTAACGAGCAAAGAAGTGCATGGTATCAGCCTAGTATATATATATACTAGGCTGATACCGTGATATTATTATTATTATATATTATATATATATATATATATATATATATATATATATATATATATATATTTTATATATTAATATTATATATATATTATTATATTCTAATAATTATATAAATAAATATATATTTAAACCAGAGACCAGAATCGTAACCAAAATTGGTTCTGGAAATGTCTAACTTTAAAAATTTAGGAACCGTAACCTTAACCGGAGCCTTTATTTAAAAAAAATAAAATGAAAAACCGTAACCTTAATTATAAAACAGTATATTATGGTTAGAATTAATATCTTGTTAGCTGGTTCAGAAAAATATAAGTCGATTTTCTTAATATTTTTATTATTTTGTGTTGCAAATTTTAATTGCGTAAATAGTATAAATAAATATAAATTAATTAATGTGTAGCCTACATTGTAATTATGTGTGGAATATACAACCGATTTCTAATTAAAAATTCATCAGGTTTATAATAAGTTAATAATATTGTGATTTATAAATATATCATTATTTTCGACTTTGGCCAACTAAGTCGTACTTCAGTTTCAATACGTACAAACAAATTTTTTGACTAAAAAAAGAAAATAATAACAGATGTATGATTATAATATATAAACTATACATTGAACTTTATAATTTATTTTATTTAAAAAAAATTATACACCTAAGTAGGAAACAAATTCATCAGTCAAACGTAAAAAAATAAATAGATTCCATATGTATTTTATTATTATTATTATTTTTTATTTTTTTTAAATTTTTTTTTAAAGTTTTTTAATGTATTGCAATAAGTGTTTGTCTATCAAAGTATCCAATTTAAAAAAGATAAATAATAATATTAATTACAATGTGTACAATATGTAAATATTTTAAATTCTGAGTGTAGCGAATGAAAATTTTATTTAAATGATTTTTTTCGCTAAATACTGTCAGCTTGTAAAAGCGTTACAATCATTGGTGTTCTTAAACAATTTAATATAAATATATTTGTGCTTTACATAGAATATAAAAATAAATTTAAATTTGCGACGTCTCAATATACAGATTTTTCTATCAAGCGTCCGATGACGATCACCTTTAAAGGCATATAGGTCGCCAACCAAATACCGAGACCGTTTTGGGGCCGGAGTAAATGGTTTTTGCTTTATTATCTTAATTAGATCACAAATAAAGGAGAAGGATTAAAAAAAATATAACGAGTCTAACAATAGAGATAAAATGTAAATATATTATAATAAAAAAATTTTTCTTTAAGTGGTGGAGGAAAGCTCGTACGGGCGTAAAACCTCCAACTCAGAATAATGATGATTCCATGACTTGAAGACATTGACCGAAACGGATAACATAACAAGTTATAATTTACTTCGCGAGGGCTGCTGGGAGGATTTTCCACGCACGAACTTGCAAAATAATAAAATATAGTAGGACATAATATCAACTAACGCATACCGGCCAAGAAATAATAATAATAATATACATAGTTATTTTATAATACATTACCGATCAATCAGTCAATTGGTCGTCGTCCCAAGACGCACCGACATGGTCCGGTTTACTCGCTCATGTTGTGGACGATGGAACAGCTACACGAAAAGTGAGCCAGTATAATAATTTAAGAAAATATTCGAAAACTGACGAATTGAAATAATAATAATAATAATAATAATAATAATGTAATAATTATAATAATTGGCCGATACACGTTATCATGCAATGATTAAATGACTATCCACTAACACATCACACACAGCTAGATAGAGAGATGTACTATTAATGAATCGTCGAGGGGAATTACAAGGTATTTTCGTCTATCAACGTTATGTATAGGTGATGAAGTGGTCGCGTATTTATTAAGAAAAGTTATAATATTTTAATGAGTGAACAACAAACATGGATCCTCATTTATTTTGACCGTTTTAAATTTAACTATTGTGAATCAATTTTAATTTTATATTTTGAAATTGAGTTATAATTAGTTAATCTATATTCAAGTATACATGATTTAGTAAACTCTCAAACAAATCTATAGGAACATCCTCCTACCTATAACGTTATCAACTTACTTTTTAATAACCGAAAAACCGATATTAACTGGTTCTAGAACCATTATTTGTTCAGAAAACTGGAACTGGAGCCAGAAATACTAAAAAAAAATTTATTTAATAACCTTATCCTGAATTGGAGCCGAAAAACCTAATAGGTTCCCATTCCTGATATTAACATCACTCTTTTTATTACTGTCGAATAATGTACAGCATTATTAGATGTTTAAGTAATATTTAAAATAATACGACAACAATTCCTGAATGTCTGCACCCATAGTTCCTCAATAGTTGACTCTACTGATGAAATATTCATGACAGCGCAAAAAACTTTTTCTTGTAGAGGCACCGATACTCGTTGGAATTATTATTCGTACGATATATATATTTTTTTATTCATTATCACTATCCGAAAAGCTCATAAACAACTATATACGCTATAATAGGCGCTCGTTGGAAAACGAAAAAAATTAAAGTGCATCATAATTTATGCACGACGCGTTAAATTATAGAACAAATCATAATTTATTACACAATGGCGCGCGTGTACAGTGTTCAAATAATACTGTACATATTATTATTATTATTACTATTATTTTACTTTCATTTATGTATCGAATCTGTGTTTGTTTCATTTTACATCAAAAGGATGTACACCCATATGCGCTGTCTTTGTCTCACAAACAAGCAACATAACAAATCTGCGTTCGACAGAACTAATTTAATGTTTGTGTTTTTAGCTTTAATATTGAAGTTATCTTTTGTTGAAATTAAATGGAAGACCCATTATCTGTGTTTTGTTGTCGATTTTTTATGATATTTAAACTAAATGTTTTTTAACTTATGATGATAAACATTAAAAATTTATATTTTGTAAACAATTAATGAAAAATTACAAGTAATATAGTCTTACTTTTAAGTATCCTATGATTGATCAATTTACTTTAATGTTAAAATTAACAACATGAAATAGATCTACCTAAAGAGAATTTGCAGTTTAAATGTTTCACATTTTTCCGTTAAATTCATTTATTATGTATATTTCCATTAATTTAATCAAAGACTTCATAATTGTACCTTCTTCCTCTTTTTGGAATAATGGAAGCAAAAGATAGTTGTGATTAATAACTGCATACGTTGAAAACTGTAGAACAATGTTTGTTCAAAATAATTGTTTTAAGGGTTCATAGCCTAGCAAAAGTGATAAATTAAATTACACTTACGCTTTAGGTATCATTTTAATTCTTAAGAACGATTATCAGTTTAGATATGTCAACAGAATTCAATGGGAAATATTAATATAGAATTAATAATTGCGGGGGTGAAATGTTATTGATTTGTGGTGATAAAGCTATGATAATTAAGAATAACTAAAAATATAAGAATTACATTCGTTATAAGCCTCAAAACCTCCACACTTGATATGAATTTGTGCATTTATATTATATATTAATTAAATATTTATTTATACATTTAGTTTATTCATTTGTACATGTATTTTTCGTACTGTAATGTCCAATAGCCATAGCAGTTGTGGATTGAAAAATAAAATAACTCAAATAACTACAAGACTACAGTATTAGAAAGACTTGGCGTCAAATTGCACCTCGAAACGTGTACCAATTAAGACAATGGTGTCTATAAGTTCTCAAACGGGGTGTCGTGACCTAGTGTAGAGGTGACACTAAATATTTTCAGGAAAAGAAAAATAATAAAAAATAGTAAATTTTTTTTGAATAAAATCATATTATTGCCATCACTATTATGTAAATGACTGTTATGATTATTTATTATTTTGATTTAAAAGTGATGCAGTGTTTTGTTCTAGTGGTTAAAGGTAACATGAATAAAAAAAAAATTGAGAACCATTGTATTAAGAAAAAAACAATACATGCCGGTGTAACGTCTTTTTAACATACTATATCAAATACCGTTGCAAGGTCTCATGATAGATATGTTGATTTATTGATTGACACGGTCATCCAAGTATATATTATTATGTGCCTGTAAAACCGTGTCCACTTATTATTATATAAAAATACGTGGGCCAAAAACAGGTTAATCGTTGTATTTTTGAGTGTCGTCAATCACCTTGTCAATTAAGGGTAGTCCCGATACGTGGGAATAAATATTTTTTATTGACGGTGTATAAAGTAACGACCTAACGTTATAGAACATTTTTGTTATTTTAATTAATTGATTCGCTAGTTCCACGATCGCGTGCAGTGCAATGTCCGTATATACCACGCGCAATATAGTGTTTCAAAATAATTGGAAATTGCCATTTTACCTTTTTGGTAATATCAACATCGATATAACGTATTCATAACTATTTACGCTTTCATTGAACGCGTCCATATAGAAATATATATGGTATATACATATAAGATTATAATGACTTTTTAACTATCATTAAATTAGTACATATTTTGAAGACTCCGATAAAATGAACATATGTGCACTAAAAGTTTGCATTGTGCAATTTGTGTGTCTACTACACGAATATTACCTAATTATGCATACATTGTAATTGCCGTGTTTTAATATTAGTTTCAGTAGCATAAAGGAGAAATTATAGAAATTATAAAATCATTGTGTCAGTACCTACCTATACATGGTTAGATGATAATACAATATTATGTACGCAATTTTCTGCTTTTATTTAAATACCCATACTAACAAATGATGGTTGAAATATAGCTTAAGTTGTCTAGCGGTTAATTACTGCTTACATACAATCCGTTCGTTGGATAATTAATTAATAATAAGTTATCATAACATCAAACACTAATAGTGGGTAATTGAACAACTGTGTAACCAAGCATCTTTGATTGTATGTAAAATATCTCTTTGTGTTTTGTTTTTTAATATGAAAGCGCCTATTTAACAGACTAATCTAAGGTTAGCAAGGTTATGTTACTGGTTGTTTTTTGGATCTTGATTTCTGCACTGAACGATTAAAAAATAATCACTTAACAATTTAAAACATGTTTATAGTTTACGCGGTTTTTTAAATGAAATACGAAGATTTTAAATAAATATTTCTATGTACAATGCAGTTTCAATAGGACGTTTAATTATTATCATTCATCGTTGATAAAATACCACTCTGCAATAAAGATTTGTAATTCAACTGCCTATACATTCTTCACCAATTGCAAATGGTTTGTAGTTCCAATGCGTTCAACTAATGTATTTCAAATCCAATTTGAAAATCGTAGTTTTATCACAAAATGCACTGAGTCTAGGGTGTCAAAAAAATCCTTTTAGATCTTGGACACGGTTCAACACACAAATAGCATTATAGATCACTGACTATATAATATTGTTATATTTTTAGAGTTTCTGCGTTATTAATTGCTATGCACACCTTTGGTTTTCAGAGTACTATTATTATTGTTTAGGATATAAGATATTATGTTCACGTAATGTTAAACCGTTTGCCACATATATCACAAAGGATTCCGTAGCGCACTAATGACCCAAGGCTTTAATAGTGTACCTAAAACCCCTTAAATATTTGAAGTATGCATATATAAAGTTTTCAGGTTTATAGAACAAACATGATGCTGATAAAATAATTGATAATCACGTAGAATATTTTTATCATGTATAGTTAAGAATAAAAAAAAAATTTCTCAATTATCTTAACGATTTTAATGGAAAAAAATATCTATATCCTAGATCTTCGAGAGCCATAATAGTTTTATATTAAATTAAGGGGGTCAAATTAACAAAAAGATTAAAAAGCATTGTCTTAATGTACACAAATTTATAATTCTAATGTACACAGTATAACAGATATATATAGCGATATATTTGCAGAGAAATAATAGATGATTCAAGATGGTACTACTCGTAAATAGCAACAGATTTCACCACGTATTGTTTTTATTTGTAGACAACTAAATTTGTCAACTAGGTAACTTCGAAAAATACTGTTCCGTCGTTATATTATGTGAACCGTAACGATATTTGTACCAATTTATAAAATCCCATCCATACTGACGCATTCCATTGTATTTTTCCAATTACACGGCGTATGTAATCATCATTTAAACATTTTAGGTTAAAAAATGTATGTACGAATAAAATATAACTTAATGAGGTAAAAACGTATATTGAACAGTAAATAGTGTCATTGTCGTTGCTACGGACAAATCAAATTTGCAAATTTTAATTATATCAATACAGTTTAAGTGTTTTTATATCGGATGTTGAAAATGGTAGGTACCTACGTTTAAGTGCGGTAGACGTTTATGTAATTTCCCAGTAGATTTAAAACCGCAATCGAAAATATTATACTCAAAAAATAATTTTACAGACTTAAGCTATGCATTTATTGGTATATTTATAATACGTTTCTCGATTTACTGAACTAAGTCTGCTGTGCTCAGATGATAAATTTTTATTCTACAAAACTTGAAATCGGATCATAACATGCATTTGAGAGACACGCATCACTCTATTGAAATAAGTTTCAAATATTGAAAAACTAATCGACTAATAACAAGTAAGCTGGGTATAATGAAAAACACACAAGGATTTATATGATAAATTTCGAGAAAAACGTTTCTTGATGGACGCAATTAAGGATAGACGTTGGAAACAGTTGGACGTGCACTTAAACATACCCCGAAGAGTTATACAATATAAGAATAAAAGGTATGATGAAAGGACAGCATGACGACCTCGCAATTCATACATCAGATAAATTAAGAAAAATTCGGACGATAGAAGTTATAAATTACAGAAATAAAAAGCATATAATTATTTATAATGGAGAAAAGATCTGTCATTCTGCTTATGGGTTGAAAAAAAAATACTCAAACAATACACAAATAATTTGATTGACCAGAGTACTTAATGGTTTTGTTCTCAAGCTGCTAAAAAAACATGTTTTTAATGTTAGCATTGTATTTACCTATATGAATCAGGCATAAAGTCAACAAAATGAAAATTTATATTTATTATTTTCTTAAAATCAAAGAATAAGTTATTGCTACAATAACAGTGATCGTAATGTAAATTTGATAAATGTTCACCTATACTAGTAATAACTAAAATATATAGTCTATCTTATATACTAGAATTATAACTTTTTTCAAAATATTCAAATGTATTTTTTCTTTATAAAAATAAATGCATGTAGTATTTGAATTTTTCTAGATATACTTGTATTTGCCTATATTAATTATCTAGATATTATTTTTCATCTTTTATCTTATTTAGATAAATACAGTGCTCGGCTTGGGGGGGGGGGGACGCAGGGGTACGAAGTACCCAATTAATTTTTCAGAAATTTTAGCGTACCCCTACTTTTATTTTTAAGGGGAACGCAGGGGACGCTGCATCATTCTGATTTTTTATCAAAATGCACGTGATAACATCATAATTATTATCGTAATTATTAAGATATTTATTATTATTATTTAACAAATTATCTTAAATCATCATTACAAATTGTACCACAAAAAATTTTTTCCACATTATAAACAAATATTAGTTATATCTAAAATATAAAATATAACTAATATTTGAAAATATTTATAAATAATCAAACCAGAAAAAAATTACTATAAATATTATATCTAAAATATAAAATATAATATTTATAGTAATTTTTTTCTATTTTGATTATTTATAAATATTTTTCATATGATTTAAAGAGGGGTATAGGGGGTGTGGGGGCGTAGCCCTCACGGCTTAGTAACGTTTAACAAGTGATGGGGACGCTCTTTTTTTAAACGTTAACAGAGTCCCTTTACTTTAATTTTGCCAAGTAGAGCACTGGATAAATAATTACAAGATACCTAAACATTTATCTTAGATAAATATCTCACTAATCTAGATTCATTTTTTATTGATCAAAATCACCAGAATTTCGCAAACAAATTTTTAAGTTTTTATTTTATTTTCTAATCGAAGTTTATAAGTTATAAAATATAAGTAGTACAATTTATGAAAACGTATAGTTGTATATATTGTTTCCCATTGCCGGTATGTATAATATTTATTGTTTATAAATAAAAAATGAAAATGTACTAATCTAAGAATAGACGCTTGCAATATTTAGCATATTAATTAATAATAAAATGTGCCTTTTATGTTAAGCCGGTCCCACAAGACACGTGTACTTGGCGAACATCGTAATTGCGTATGTTCGGCGAGTATTTTAACATGACGATTATATCGCTCCTACACGTCTCGTACACTTGCCGATCAATAAACACGACTATTTATAATTCCTTTGAATCATGAAAAATTTACTGAAAAACGATGGGAAATGTCGATTGACTTAGCAAGTAAGGTCGAGCGCCTACCAAAGTAATAAGACGTGATAATTGATGTATCGAACGCGTAACAACAAAATTACATATGGTGTGCCACAACGCCTAAATATGCTTCTAGTTATTAGTAGTCGGTAGTCAATATGTTTTCTTATTTATCAGAAGACAAAAGTATTATGGAATTAATGAATTTAATCGATGTTATCCACGTTAACAATAAAAAAAACATGGTATTGAGTTCATCCATTCTGGGAAAAAGACTCAAAAAGTTAAGTGTTAAGTGTTTTTGATATATCCAAAGAATTTCGTGCATATCCAGAGCGATTTCAAAAATTGTACAGAATAAAATAATTAATAAAAATAATATTTATACACAAAATGTCTACCAAGTTGAATTATAATTATATAATATGAGTTATTATTCTTTAAATCTTTTCCTATGTATTACTGATTACGTTTTTGTTGCTGCAGCCCAAAATACTATGTTTATAAATACATAAGTTGATTTCAATTATATCGAAAACATGTAAATTAAAATCTGGATCATCTTTTAAATTAAAAAAAATAAAACTTTCAAATTTTAAAAATTAATTTCTATAATAAATACATTAAAACCATTTCCAAGCCCTTGTCACTAGAACAATATAGCACGTGGCGTGAAATGGAATACGCTGCATTTGAATGATGCCGACGTAACATGCCATTTGTCATATCACTGGTTTTATCAGTTTAGTTGGCGTGAAATCTATTTCTTAAATTGTTTTGATACAAAGTAGCGTACTAGATGCACGCTACTTGCTATATCACTTGTCATGCTATACGTCACGTTACTTTGGTAAGCACTCGGTCTAAAAATAATCGCCATACTTGACAGAACATCTTCAACACGACTTGTATAGTATCACGATTGACGATTATTCACCGAGTACACGAGTCATGTGGGACTCGTTTTACGGACAATCATTAACTGAATATCACACAGTAAATATAATATTTAATTTATATTTTAACTATTTATAATTATAATTATGACGAAATTGCTAAATGATAATTGTTATTGTTACGACATATTTAAATATTAATATTGAATTTTAAGAACCATGTTATACATTTTTACCTGTTCTTTATCCATTGTTTGTTTAATAAATAATAATTTAGAAATCCTAAAATTGTTATGTTCGTAAATGTAAAAATTTAATAATGTAAAATTTATGTTCGAGCTATATACATTTACTCTAATGCTGTACAACAATAGTAACTAAAATAATATTTTTAAAAAAAACTATAATGTTAATTTTTCACTAATTTTTAAAAAAAAACTAGTATCTTTTTACCAAGATAAAGAATAACTTATGTAATTCAAACACTGTGTTGTTCATGTTGTTGGTGTACATGCATTGATTGGTATTCGATTTGTTTTATGAATAACTACGTATAATATAGTGTAAGCAGTTTGCTCTGGTTTTAATTAAGTTATTTTATAAATAATATTTTTAGTGTCTAAAACATGTAATTACATGTGAATGTTGATTATGAAGTTTAATCGATCACTTAAATTAGGTTATATTAAGTTATAAGGGCAGAGAACTTGTAGCTCTAAAAAATCACCAAATATGCACTTAAATATACAAAATATGCATTCAAAATACAATATATGCATTTTAAAATGAATATTTTTAAACAAAAAATAATAATTTTTCTTTACAATTAATTATTTGAATTACAACGATAGAATAATCCGACAGGAGTCTCCGTGGTCCGTATAGATATTTTGTGCTTATCTGTCTATAAAAATAATTAATAACTCGACAATCGATCTAATCGGCAACTCTCGCGAGTCGAGACGAGTTTATAGGAAAAACATGCGTCTAGGAAAAGTAAATAACCATATTAATATTATGATCAAAATTAAAAATAATTATAAATTCAACGTTAATTTTGTTGTATAAATAAATAAATAAATAAATAAAAATGTCGATGAAAAAATATTGGTAAAATGATAAATTATTTAAAATATGTATCTAAAAGTATAAAATCGAAGAAATATGCCTTAAAAACCAAAAAACCACAAAATATGCATTTATATGTACAATCAAATTTCAAAACTAGCTTTGTGAAAGCATGAAACGTATTTATTTCTTACTCTACTATTTTTGTCATTGTGCAAAAAAAATATGCAAATGCTATAAGTACACTGCCCTAGTTATAAGGTTATGTTTTAATTTGCGTTAGTTCTTGGGTTTTGGAACGTGGTCAAGTACAAATAATACACCAACGCATGACCTTGGACCAATACATAATCGCATTGTTGTACATAGCACTATAACAGATATAAATGCACTTTTTCGTGCATAGAAAAATGTTCAATGCTTCTTGACTTACATACATTTTAAGTATATTAAAACATTATTAACATAATGTATAACACTTATGTAACACAATACTATTTTAATATTTCTGAAACAAAATTGTTAATCATGTTTAGTTTTTCATTAGAGCAGCAAGAAAGCCTGCGTAATATCCGTGAAAGAAAAATCATGATGCTTTCTATGGAAACGCGTCATAATTACGATTCCGGTTTGTTAATTTCGGGCCAAAAAATATGCAAATATAAGTATGGACTATGAAATAGTGTACAATACTGACGGTTGATTACAATAATGATGAAAAAATCATCAACAATTATGGATTTAAAAATCTTAAATATTAACTTCAAAAATAATTATTATTTTAAGCGCTTACCCTCATTAGGACCCTGAAATCTGGAAAATGTCCAACATTTCAACTATATTTAGACTATATTTATTTTATATTATGACTATAATGAATGACTTAACAATGAATGTGTGATTCTGAAAAATAAAAACAAATGGACCGCATACACAGCTATAGTTAATTCTGAAAAAAATTAAAACGATATTCTGAATTTCATGTAAAGTTTGAGCCACGTATCAATGATCTGAGACATCAGTTACAACAACCATTATATTGTATAATTTATTAATTTTTTATGATGACATATTTTATTTGAAGATATTTTTACTTTTCAATAACGGAAACTGATTTACAGTGACATTGGATTTATGAATTAATAAAAAAAATGATTGATATTAAACTAACCAATATATAAGATATACACAGTATGCACTTATTATTGAGTATACCAGCTCGTAATTATACTAATTTGTGTTTAATGACATAGTAATATTTAAACGGTTACACTATAATAAAAATAATAATAATAATAAAATATTTACTGAAATACCTGATTTTGAAAATATTGATTTTATAAGATACACAGAAATATTATTTTTTTAAAGATTAAATATTTAAATATACCGTAAAAGGTAAAAGTTGACAGGAACACTGCAATCGAATCTATTTTATTATTTATTTATTTATTTATTGAATACAGTTCCAACGACAAAAATTGTACATAGAACATACATTTCGTTACAGTTACTCGTATAGTGAGTGGGTCACCTTCAATTCAATAGCTGTACGGAGATGAGAGTTCAAACGAATTAATTAATTTCCTATTATATTTATGCTAAAATGAATTTTTATAGAAAGAAATATCGGTTTATATCTATAGTAAAGTAAATTGATAAAATGCATTTAATAAAAATCTCATGAACGATGTAAAATATATCTTATTATTTATGTTATGAGTTTTTTTTACAATTATTTGCAATGGTATTAACTAGTAAGTAATAGTATTAAAAACCTATTGAGGATTAATTTTAAGTTAATCACTTATAATAATTTTAAAGTTTTTAAAAAATAGAAGAATTTTTTTGAATTATGTATTAGTTTAACAAAATATATACTCCTCTTTAAATGGTCGTCAATCGTCAAGATACAAGCTTAAATATTTATGTTTGCCTTTTTAGCCGTGACATATAAAGTGTATAGGAGTTATTATGTTGTATACATTTATTAAACTCCGAATTATGAATACTATAAATTTGAAATTGTAAAAATGAGCATTTATCAAAATTGATCTGAAGATAATTATTAACCAACCAGAACTTAACATTGTTTAAATTAACATTTAATTTGTCCTCAATACTATTTAAGCTGTCACTACTAAATATAATAGCTGTATCATTTTTCCATTAATATTTTGGAGGATCATTAATACTAAATTAAATTCATAAATTTAAAAACACTTCTACTACTTATTTATTATTTACTTACTTATTTTTGCATCTAATGGATCTGAAATTATTTTTGTGGTATATTGAAGTGCGTCAGTAGTTCATAAATCTGAATTAATTTTATTTAAAAATTTTTTTTTATCTAAAATTATAATATTTTTATTTTTACAAATTTTTCAAACAGTTTATATATTGTCGATGTAAATGTTATTGTTCTATAATAAGTACAATTTTATTGAAGTTTTTCGATTGTGGTATACTAATTGATTTTTTTTAAGTCATTGAAAATTTTACATTTATTAAATATAATAGATAACGGTATTGATATATTATTAGCAGTTTTTTTTTTTTTTTTTTAGTAACAAATTAGTCAAGGCTATTCATAAAAGGAGGAATGTTTTTTACATTTACCTATAAGGTAACTTATTTTACCAGGTTCAATTAGCTTAAATTAAAAATAGTTAGTTATAAAACAATTATTGTTGAGTTCATTCCATTCTTTTTTTAAAAATGAATTATTTAAATTAATACTGGTAGAAATGTCAGTTCAAACATTTATAGAAAATGTATTAAAAATCTTAGCAATTTCATATTTATCTTAATTAAATTATTTATATATATCGATTACCGATGTAAATTTAACATATCAATAAGGAGATTTACATATGTACCTATATCTCTTGTATTCTATGTTTTTACTCTATAGACTCTATATACTATACATACTCTTAGCAATATCCATTATCCTATATCACCAGTTAATCCGTTATATCCACGTCTAAATCTTTCGAATTTTCTGAATTGTGTATTACCTTCTTGTCACGTTTCCTTATCTGAAGTATTTGCATCCTTAAACTCTCTGCGTGACTGTATTTTTTCAGGTCTTGATTTAATTTCCAGTATTTTCTTTGTACTCTGTAAATACTTTATTGCTTTTCCACTTTTTTATGTATTTAATCTTTCTTTTTAATCAGGCGTTTTCCTAGATTATTGGAAATCTAGTTTAATTTTACCGATACATTACGGACTTGATCCGTTCAATGTTTTTAATTATTGACCAATTTCATTGCTTTCTATAATGCTTAAATTATTTGAAGAATCGATTTCTAAGAAAATTATATCTAACTTAAATTCTTTTATTATAAATTAACAACATAATTTTATAAATTCCAGATCAATTAACACAAACTTATTAATTATTATTGAAGATTCATTATAATATAATATAGCATATTATGCTCTTTTAACTAATCACAAAGTAGATATAATTTATACAGATTTTTCTAAAGCATTCGATTACCATTGTTACGTGTCGACAGTTCAACAATGTCAGTTGGAAAAGGATAAAAAATTTACTCAACATTTAAGTTAACACTTTTTTCAAAATATACTAAGTCCAAAATGTTTAATTAATTTGACAAATAGACTGACGTTAAAGTGCATGTTAATACTGGACTGATAAACATCTGCCGCTGGGTCTGTTAGGAACCCTCGTATATACTCAGACCTCGCATGAACCATTTGACCCGGATATGGTTATATTATACTTGAGTTTTTTAATATCCAGTCAATTAAATCAGTTATCCTATAATTTCAGTTCATCAGTAGTTGGTCTTGGGATTTATATATTTCACAAAAAAAACAAATCTATACTCGTTATAACTTTGTGGTTTTTCGTCTAAATTTTATTATGAGTTAACAATTATTACTGAGCACCCAACTCTGAAATATTATGTGTTTGGTCTTACAATTTCTACAAGCTACAACCTTTCATATGCCAGTTTTTATTCATAAACCATTATGTAAATAAATTTGTAAATCGTTCAGTAACAATTATAGTAGTACAATTTACTATATTGCTTTATATGAACCCCCTGTTTGGTGGTAATTGTGGGAACCTACATTTATGTATGCCCGTAAAACCATCAAACACAAAATTTTACATTTAAAATTATGTGTCTGTGCCATATATGATCCTCTTCTAACTACGCTATATTTTTATTGCACCGATCGTGTTCAGTTTGTTAATTATCATAATTGTTATTCAAAAATATTCAAAATTAATTCTTGTATCCTACAGAGATCTTTTTGTTCCTATTCTATTTCTATTATGTATAAATATAATTAAAGATATTACTTTACCTCATTAAAAAATGCTTTTGTTCATCGATAGCTTAAAAATGTGGCATTTTATTAAATCACATTACGATTCTAATAACTCACAAAATGGCATTAATTTACTTTTAAACTAGTGTAAGCTTAATAATTTGTTTTTTCATGCTAGTAAATATAAATACATGTCCTACACTCAATTTCGTACTTCTATTGCTTACAATTATAATATCAATTGTGTTCTGCTGAAACAAGTTTAAATTATTAAAGATTCAAGAGTAATATTTGAAATAAATTATCTATTAACAAACGTATTAAATTTTTTATAAATAAAGCAATGAACTACTAGAATTTATAAAAAGTAGTTGTAAAAATTTTAATGACGTGCTCTACGTATATTATATTGCTCTTACATTCGATTTAATTTAGAATACTCTTCTCTTTGTGTAGTCTTCCTTTTTACAAGTTTTTACAAGTTTACAAGTTTTCCTAAACAGTTTCATTCCAATTTTGGTACTATTCTAGTTTCTTTAAATCTGGATTCATTCGAAATTCATAGAAAGAGATTTGATTGAAATTCCTTGTATAATTTAATTAATAACAGTTTCAATTGTCCTGAATTTGTACATAAAGTAAATTTTTATGTTTCAGCTATACCATTAGATCAAATACTATTTTCTTTGTATTGTGTCAGAGATATAGTTATGCTTTTAATATCTCTAATATTTATGTAGTTAAGTCATTAAATGTATTAAATATCGATATTTTTGCATTTTCTTCATTGTAATTTTTTAAATATCGTGTGTCTCTTAAGAAGTAAATAATTACTTGTCGTTAAATGATTTTATCTAATTCTTATTATCAATCTATTTAATTAAATTATATTATACGGCCCTGAATTATACAACCAATACACTATTTTATTTTCTTCTCTTTTGCACATACTTTATTTTTCAGTTAGAATTATATTCGCTTTAAAGTGCGTTTATTCAGAACACTCATTTGTAAATTTTAATTACGATTCATAAAATGCTATTCGTATAAGTGTACGACTACCACGATCTGATTCTGTAATTATATAATACATTATAAATATAAGAGTGCTGTGCAGAAGGTATCAAGACTAATTTTATAAGTTCAGTGAGTACGGAGTATTATGATCGTTCAGCTAGATTTATGTAAAGGTGTTCGGCTGTTGCGATATGTATACAGAAGTTGTTTTTATTAGCAGCGATTTGTTATGAATGCAAAACCACAAATTTATACCAATCACAATGTATACCAAACACAATTTAATAGGTTTTTAAAACTATTTGTTTTTAAAACTAACTGTTTTTATAATTATAAATATGGGTTTTTTAATTCGTGTGTTGTTACGTTCGATATCATATAGTTACAGTTAAAACGATCTATTTTCGTTGAATGTTGATGGAGTAAAAAAAAGTACAATAATCTTTTTAAATTTCACTTTTTTAAAAATTTACTGCGTTTATTGTATGACGCTTATGCCTGTCCTAGGTACCATTATTTAGTGGTAATACATATTTGATGATAGACAGTAGTCTTGCCTAAACCTTATATTATCATATTAGAAAGCTGAAAAATTACTGTTTTTTAATTTAACCCCATAATTGGTCGTTTAATTATTTATCAGATACATGATTTTGTTCCTGATTGGTTTTGTCTCAGATGAAGGATATTATTGTAAATAGTGTATCGGATCAAATAAAAGTAGTGTAATCCTATGATGGTTACGCGTGACACTCACTGATGAACTGTGTGACTTAACAATATTAGTATTATGTTATAATGAAATCGCGAAAATATATTCACAGTATACTAAACGGATATTTGTTAATACCGCAAGGATTAAACGGGACTGCGAGCACTTTTATTCTGGTAAATGAGCAGAAAACCAAATGGGATCTAATAAGAAATATTTATTTAATCTGGAATTACAGCTTTCACTGTAAGTGTACAATAAATATTCTTATATGTAAGTTAAATTGATCGTTAATTTTTCTATATGGATTACATAATACCTTAGTCATTAACGACAAGGAAAAAGAAGAAATATTCAGAGAGCATTTTTCTAAAGTTCTTAATTAAAATAATAATGTTAACTTAATAGAAATTAATAGAAAAAAATAAATGACTTATTAGAAATCCGCTTTTAATGATTCTACCATCCAGTTAATTTACTCCAAATTACGTCAAAACATTTATTTAAAAATTCCAATTAGGAAAATCACTGAGATTTGACCTAATAACAGCAAAGATAGTACGCAATCTAACTTTTAAAGTTACGATTTACTTCACGGATATTTTTAACACCATGCTCCGATTACCATAGCTCAAATCCAAGGAAATATTTCAGTTTTTGTTATCTTTCCTAGACCTAATAAACCAATGAATAGTGGTCCTGGGATTTAATCTAATCAGATATTGTTAAAACCACTAAATCTAAAATCAATGCCGAAATGCTATAATTGGATATTTTATTCTTCAAAAAACCAAGTAAACTAAAAGAATAATTAAAAAATAATATTATCTAAGAATAATACCTATATATATTTTTAAAATTTTTAATTTATCAATCTGTATATTTTTAATACTCTTAAAGATCATTATTATATATTGACACTAAATGTATTGTTCGGATTCAAGGTATAAATGTAAGACATTTTCATGTATGATTTGTATTATCATTCAACTATTTTTACCACTTTAGCCAGGTCACGAGGTAATAATATTATGGGATGCTTCTATTACTGTATATGAAATATTAATTTTTTTTAGCTGAGAAACAAATAAACAGTTGAACAAATTAATTTTTTCAATATTTTTTAATCGTAAAATTGATTTTTTTTTAGTTTTAAAAATAATTAGATGATAGATTATGTTTTGTACTCCGTAACTTTTTTACGATATTTGCTTATATATAATATAATAATACATTTTTTTGTAATTTCGTAATTAAAAATTAGAACAATTTCAAGTATGTTATAATATGCAGTATGAAGCTATTTTCCAACAAAAAATAATGTAACAATTCACGTTTATATCAAACATATAAGTTTTCCAGCTATATAACTTACAGTAGTGAATATCAAAATTCTTTAACTAGAGCAATGCAAACCCTTAAGCATCCGTATAAAAAAAAATTTCTGTCGAACAGTTACAGCGAAAAAAAGTTATTGGTATGTTGTACTGGGAATTCGTAAAAATACCTTTGTATTTGTTTTTAAATAATTAAAATGATAGATATGTATGGATATATATGGACAAATAAATACGTCTTAAAACGTAATGTAATAATTTTTATTTATTTTGATATTTTATAATAAAAATTATTGTTTTAATTGTTAAAATGTATAGATAAGGAAAAATATTGTTTATTAATTAATTTTGATATTGCTTCTGGAACTGTTTAGATCCCATAATATTAATTGCTTTGACAATTATATTTAATGTACCCAAATGGTTCTTCGATTTCATAAATGTTTTTCAAATAGTTTTAATATATATATATATATATATATCATATACCTATATAATTTTTAAATGTTTTTAAAATATGAATCCAAATATCAAATTGAAATATGCAATCAAGAATAAATTATCATTTGATTTAATCCATTGAGATTTGTTTTACAATAAAAGTAATCACTTTTATTGAACAATAGTGTCATCATATTATATATGTCACCAAATCTTATGGTGAAGATATAGTTTGAATGAGAACAGTTACCCGGAACGGTAAAGTACGACTGAGCATAGAATATTTTATGCGATGTTGCCACATTCACGTTGCCAACATTTTGTAATTTATTATTTTCACTTATTATTACACCAATTATTATGATATCTGACGCGAGCCATGAGCCGAGCCCCGCAGCTTTATCGACTATATTATCGATTAATAAATTAGTTTCAGAGCAAAACGACTTTTTAAACATTAAACATCGAGGGGAAATATATGATAATTAAGATACAATTCCAAAATTATTTTAGAAATAATATCAATGTTCGATCACCTATAGCCGTGTATAGTGTGTTTCGTTTAAGTTTCTATTTTTATAATATGGATATAAGTGATATAATAATTATTTTATCAGAAAGAGAAAAAAAATAGGCCTTAGTGAATATATACAAATATAAGTGAATTGGAGAGTGGAAAAAAGATAATATTTTAAGATGGAGGTGTACGAATAATAAATGTTCAGCAATAATGATCTCAGGTTTAGATAAACGTAAAGTGATTGGAACTGCAGGACAACATTAACACGATCAAAATTCTATTGAAAAAATAGAAACACATATTTTGAAAGAAAATTGCAAAAGAAAAGCTGAAGAATCAGTTTAATGAAAATTTTTTTGCTTTTTTTTGTTATATTTTGAATTATTATTATTATTTAAATAAATATTTTTGTACCTATAATACAGTTCAAAACCGAAAATGGCAACGTTGCAGAGTTTTGTATGCTCAATCATGTTGGTTTTCTTTTGCAATTCAATTTCCTTTGATACGCCGACAATTTATGCTCAATCGTATGTCAGCCACCCGGAAAACGGTGGGAATATCGACAAAATTGTAAAATATTATCCCAATATAATAATTCCGTATATTGCGATTGAAAAATTATATTTTATGTTTAGAGAAGTTCTATATTTTCATTTTTAATAGTTCTCATGATAGAAAAAAGGTCACTGCAATTAAACCGTATTTAATAAATAATACCAATGGGACCTCAGTGACAAGTTAAGCCGACAAAAACAGGGGTGCGGTGATTGAAAGTTAAAGGATTATTTAAATATTGATACGAAAAACTTTATAAACATATCATAATAACAATCATAATTTACCATACAGGTAACTTAGTCATATACCGCGACATTATATCGGTCGATGGTATAGGCGTACGAGGGGAAAATTTAATTCATTTCGATAAATTACATCACCAGCGTTCAATATTGTTAAGCGACCGTTGGATTCAATATTACAACCCGTGTGCGAATCTCATTTAATTCAATATATTCTTGTTTATCAACGAATAACGCGATAACACTATTAATGAACAAATGAATAAAGACGTGTAGGTACACATAATTACTATGTATTTTCAAGAATATTATTATGTATAAGATGTTTAATAGTTATTTATACCATAACATTGTGTATAAATGCTTTAAAGTCTTTCGTGGAATCATCGTGCCTTGAGACGATGTCAAGTGATTGATCATTAAAAATTGCGTTTTGAGTTAAGCGGTAGGCCAAACAAGCCTATGGTAAGAACAGTAACCGGTATTTATATTTTTGCCTATACTTGCTTCCGTTGAAAATGCTTAACCAATAATAGTAGATTTGAAAATTAAAATTACATATAACATATTGTATTGGAATACTTATGGGTTATTTGATAGAAATAGAAAATGGATATGAAGATTATGACGGAAATGAGCCAAACTGTTATCATAAGAATATATTTTAAAATAGTAAAATATTCTTTAAATATTTCTTAGGATATTAGTCACAGTAATGTAGTGTTAATAAAATGTATTAGACTAAATTGTATTATTGGTGATATAATGGTATAATATTGCGACAGAAGTAATATTATATTAAACTTATACATAACGATTATTATCGTGTCAATTTTTTTTCATGTCATCAACATTACGGAGGTGATAAGTATTAAAAATTGGGACCAAGCTTGGTGAACACGATTTTCATTATTGTTGATTATGTATCAAATTACATAAATTAATAATATCTTTACTGAATGGTCACCAATGCTTGTGCAATCGAATGTTTCAATTATCAGTGACTTGTAGCGTACATTATGTTGCTAAGTTCCAATATATCACCTAGCTAATTCGCCATTTACCAGTCGATATACCAATGAATACGCGCGAAGAACGGTCATGAAAAAATATTTACGTTTTAACTCACCAATCTTATGCATCGGACTAAACCTTGCCAATGATATTACACCTTGATCGCTAGTGCACGCTCTGGCAAAACTGAAATCAAAAGAAAAATGTAATATTAATTTCAAATCATAATACATTGATCGGATAAAAATAAAAAGCTCACAAACACATCTAAACAGTAATACAATGTACACTATAAACAATTGGTGACTCCTGAGGTACACATGAGGTGATGCACAATTATTTTGTAAGATACCCATGTAGGTGGGTAAAAAACTATTAATTTTGTTATAGGTTTAGGTACATTTATATTTTTAAGCTCTCTAAGCTCTTCGTCATGTTAAAAAAAATAAATTAAAAAAAATAATTTATTATGTATGAACATAAAAACAACATTTTTATTTTCACGATCGACGTAAGACGTGGAATGATAAAAATAAGTCCGGTGTACACAAAGATTGTGCTCTAAACTACCATGTATTACTAACCGACGTGTTTAAGCACGTAGTTAATTTTTGTACGGACACCCGGAACACAACGAATTCGTGCTCTGCCAATTGTTTAATCGTTAATAGACATACCTCTCAACACAAAAAGCTGCAAAAACTTTTTTTTTAGTAAAAATATTTGTTAATTACAGACTATGTGTATGATATTATAATATGCTACAAGAATCTAATAATTTCGTACACAATTTTTTGGTGGTTCACGTGCTCCTGTGTACCACCATAGCCCAAGCCGCCATTGTTTTGAACTTATAAAACTTCATCTAGTAATCTAAATCTTGAAATCATTGTATTGGTATATTTTTAAAGAAACACCAACGATTATGTTATGGGTTTTTAATTTTCTTTACAAATTTATTCAATTTTATAAAATGGTAAAAATACACTCATTTCAGATTTTGTAGTATCGTTCTTGAATCTATGAATTTATTGTTATTATTTTTAATTATATTATAGTAATTATTTTATAATTATATACTCAAAAACATTTGATGAAAAAATATAATCATCTATGATCTTTTCAAATACTATTGAATATTTAACATTTGATGAAAGAATATTATTAACCCTCTGAAAATTAAGTCTAAAACTCACTCTTGTATTACATGATATGAAAGTAACTAAGAAAACGTCAAAGAGACGTAACAGCATGAAAAAAAAAATATTCTTACTTAAATTAAAGATGATTATTTACTACATAATAGTTATTAAGATGGAATTATAGGAAGTACGGAGAACCATTAGCATTGGACTTCAAAACTTGACATTATTTATTGGTCGTAGATTTTATACGAGAAATTTTTATAGCAATATAAAAGTAGAACATTTTTTTTTTTTATAAACTATATATATTTGAGTAATATTTATTTTAATTTTAAAATATAAATGGTGAAAACTGGTAAAATTATTCGTAGTTTTAAAACTCAAGCTGCTACTGACGTAATTGCTAATCTAATTGTAATTTGGATCGAAATATTAGTGTATAAGATTTTATTCATATGCATCATACACTTTAGACTGGAGTAATATTTAAAATGTTATAACTTTTTAAGACGAAAATATTATAATGAAGACATTTACATGCGTAATCGATGACATGGTTTCACTGTAATTCAATTTTTAAACATCCATTATTCGCGTCTAGCTGATAGTTTGTTATATCCTTTTTTTCTTCGTTTTATTAAAACTAATCATTCTTCTACAATTGTTGAACGTGATAGAATTCTAGGACTTCGATGATCTCTACAATCGATGAATGGCGGTGACTGAATTCCGGAATGTCGTTGGATTGTAAAAACGAAAACATACCTTTAGATTATCTCCCTCGCAAACCTTTTGCATTATAGTGACCGCTTTGATTTGACTACCTGCACGTGGCGTTGGATCGTTGTGATAGAACCCGAGTGAGGGAATGAGAAATATTTTTTTTTTGTATACATACCTGTCTGTATAACGATGAAGAGGGGCCAGCCACGGTAGTGACCAAAATGAAAAATGAAATAAATATGAAAACACAATAGAAAAATAATTTTTGTTGCCCAAAGTTTATACAATAATAAATATATAATAATTGAAAAATAAATAAATAAATATGGTGAATTGTTAGTTGTAAGTATATTTGACACAATTAATATAATAATAACAAATTACATATGGTAAAACATAAAAATGGGAACAATGAATAAATATAATTGTATGTGACCCACAGTGACACCACAAATATATTGTACAAATAATATAATGTCACTAATAATAATTATATAAATATAATAATTGAAAATTGTCACTATTAAATTATCATCCCTTACTCCACTGCTCAAACTTTGAAGAACGAAGTGTCTTGAACCACTCCATCAACACGAAGCTAACATTAACGCCATTCACAATTTTTACAACGTCGTTAAACTTACAAACCAAACTTAGACTACTTTTATGTAAATGTAATAATAAATAATATTAAGTATATCTATGTTAAATTGCAAACTAACGACCCGAAGTAAAAAAAAAAATAATAAATTACGATGTGGTCCATAAGGCATAAATTATTGAAAATCATGTAAAAATAAATAATATTTTGTTGTCTGTATGGTATAATAAAAATTATGGTACAACGGTAACTGCCTGGTGGGCACAATTAATTGAAAAATAATAAAATGTGTTTAATAAAACACAAAATGTTGCAAAATGGGAACGAAATAATGACTGTTATCCGTACCACCCTTCACTAGGAAATTTTCGGGAGGTTCAGTACTTTCCCTCTTCATCTATGAATAACTTATTTGTATAGTCAGCAATCGTCAACAAATAAAGTAGCATCAGTATTATATAATTTAGCTTAAAAAAGCAGTTTGCAAATTTGTATATTTATAACCATAACCCCCTCCCCACTATAAATATTTGCTAGCATTGGCCCTGCACAACACGACAATGAAATAACACGAAGAGAAAAAGACGAAAACGAATACGGCTCGATATCTTGCAACCGATGAACAATGAACTAAAATAAAATAAATTACGTAAGAAGTAACGATAATGATAATTATATTTTAACAATTATGATTTTATGCATGAAACGGTCGAGGATGAGGAAATGGGAGCCAAATAAAGACACAACAATGCATCGCCGTATAGACAGGTTCATCGCATAATAATAATAATAATAATAATAATTTCTAATATATATAATAATAAACTCGCGAACACATCTAATGTAAGAAATAGCTCATAGCATAAAAAGTAATTCATTTTCAAATTCCAAACAAAATTACAAAATACGTATGTATTGGTTTTTCAGTTTTACAATAAAATGTTATAGTTTTTCTGTAGACTAATTTTTGGATAATAAAAATGTAGCAAAATTTTACATAGAATTTGTCTCCCTTCGAGAAGAAAATGGACTTATGGTCACCACTGATAAGGACAAAGCAAACATTTTCATAACACAATCAGCCGAAATATTTTAATCACAATCAAATGTTGTTTCTGAGATCAGTTTTTATGACAAAATACAACAGTTTAAATTATCCCTATATTCATGCTATTACCATTCATGCACAATACCTATAACTACAGCTAAAGTTAATGGTTCAACTGAAAATTACCCCCAAACCTTAGCATCCGGTTATGATCTCATCACTAAACAAAATTAAAAAAAAGTTATCTTTTAAAGCTTTAACATAAATAACTCAAGTACAATGTTATACTCAGATTATCACTTTCCGAAAATTCAGAAATTCGCTACCATAATTTTAATACACAAACCAAATAAATTAAAACAATTATCTTTATCATATCGTTCTGAGTCTATTTCTTGTACTAGGTAAACTTTTCGAAAAAATACTTTTGAAAAGACTGTGTAGTATTCTACACGATCATCATATAATACTGAACAACCAATTTGGGTTTTAAAATAGAGACTCCGAAATTCACAAAGCTTATTGATTAACTGACGAAATTGCAACTCCCTTCAAAACCAACAATATTGTTCTGAACTCTTTTTAGACAATACCCATTGTTTTTGATAGAGTTTGTCATGATAACCTATTATACAAACTAAATTTGATCTTACCAGCTCCCGACCATCTAATTATTAAATCATATTTAGGAAATAGATCTATTGTAGGACAAAAGGGTAAATACCTATAATCCACTCACCATAAATGAACATATATACATCCTATGTACTGGAGTGATTGATATCTCGATCTCTAAAATGTGTTTAATACTGATACACCCCAGAATAATGACATTATCCTTACTCATCAATATGCTAGTGATATTTCTGTTCTACCCTCTAGTGTTAATTCCATTCGAGTTAGTAAACTATTTCAGGAACACACAAATAGATTTGATTAATGAGAAAAACATGTGACATGAAAAAAACATGAAAAAATAATGACCTATAAATATATAAATAAATATTCTGTATATGAAAATAAATTAATAAATGCTTAGCCTGGAGTATTATCAAATGTATAATTCACGATCGGTTTCGAATTAAAAGATTCTCAACAGCAGTATATACAAAATTGATAAAATCACAACTAACCTGGAGCCTTATACTTAAGTAAAAATTAAACATTGGACTTCATCTCCTCCATCTAATTTTATATTTTAAAATATCACTTTGTAACATATTCCTAGTAAATATGATATTCATAAAGCCTGTTTGGTTATATGGTTTTGTAATCTGAGGTAAAACTTTAAACCTTCTTAAATCATAAGTCATTATAAACAATCGCAGTAAAACAATAATACTATCACACGCTCCTTGGTTCATATTAAACCTTATGCAAAGGTTTAAATATAAAAACAACAACTAAACTAGCAAACTAATTAGAAATCAATCTACTTATTTCTCACATGTTTACTCTCACATTCAAAAAAAAAAAAGAAACCCTCAATGTAAATTAAATAGCAAATGATATAGAGATTTGATTTAAAATGTTTTAATTATGAATTGTTACCAATGAGTGATTTACTTATCATCTTATTAACGCCATGTACTTTGTCGAATTATGAAACATACTAAATATTGTAAAAATTACTGTACAGATTGAAAATTGTCTTATTTTATTAATTAATAAAAAAAAAGCAATTCTTTAGATTGAATGTTGGATACGCGTACAGTAGGTATTTTAAAACGTAATTTTTCATTTTTTCAGTTGTTCGTTGAAATGTATAAAGAAAATCTGAAAAACTTACAAAAAATGATAAATTTCTATATGGAAGTTGGGTTTTATTAATTTTAATGTCACAAAAAATATTGTCTTAATTTATTACAAGATTTAAAACGATCCTCGAAAACGTTTGAATATATTTAATGTACTAAATTTAAAAATTATTTTATTTATTTTACGCATTCATATACTTTCTTACGCTATAGTGCACTAATGTTGATATAAGTATCGTTTTTAGACAGCAATAAGATTCCATACAGTTAAGTAGTTTTAAAATGGAATTTCATCATCTAAGAAAAAAAAAATGAAAAAAATATTAAGTGGAAAACTTTTAAACATAATATACACCACTGCGATGTGTATAATCTACTCGCATGTAATACTGAACATCTGAAAATTGGATGAACTGAAATTGAAAAATCAAACGAAGCGAACTCTTGTAATAATATTTCTCACGTAAAATTTACCACGAACACGTTTACATGAATACATGAAGCAAGATCATTAAGTGAAGAGTGAAATAGATATATTTATGGAGTTTCTTATAGACATTAAAATATTAAATGGGGAGAGTAACATACATTTAGTTGAAATATTTGTTAGATAGAAAAGTAGTATACGTCTAAGATTTTTGGAATTAATTTTTAAGTTCAATCGTTCAATCAGTTCGGGACAACTATACATACAACTATATATACATAATAACTTAATTCGCTTTCATGTGGACACCATTATTGCACTGTTATATTCTAATAATGTGCACTGCATTATGGTACGTCCGAAACACCGTAATCGTACGGAATTCATAATATTATATTACTATAGCCGAGCGAGCAGCTGCACTGCATCGAAATAGAAACGTTCCCGGTATATTTAATAAATTAACGGGGGGTTGGGGGTGGAGATGCGTAACCCTTATTGTTATTACGACCGTTCCCCGGGGGTGCGAATTTATCAGTGAAAACTAATGCTGGCGCCGTACGCGCGCGACCTAAATCAGACTAAATCACTTCAAGTGCTACAGCGGACCACGTAGCTATTCCCCGTCTTCGAAAACCGGTCGTGGAGATATTGTGGGGGTGACTGACTTTCACTGAACTATCATTGAACCGTACCTGAATGCGTGGCGATTATATCGCGCGGACGATAGTAAATCATTATCACTATATCACGGTTACCGTTGCCCACCGAGCACCCAGAGCCGTGCGGGTGCACATTCGGCTTAGAACTTGCAGTGAGCGCTAAAACGAATCGTCCCAAGGTGAGACCCGTGAGGATCTTCATCTCACAAGTACCTACTAAAATGTGCAGAATATATTATTTTCATTTTAAAATAAAACCATAAATCGCTATGATACAGAAAATCAAAGTTATGTAACGAAAATGTAACATGGTTCACAGTATAGACGGCGTGAAACTTATCGCTATTTCTTGGAAATAATATATGTTATTCGTTTTTTGTGCTTGACATAATTACAAACGTATCATTTATATAAACTGTCGTGAATTTAGTCGTAATCGTCTTTAAATAATGTTCTTAGCTCAATATCACCCGGATAACACTAGATCATGTTTCCAGAATCCCTCTCTGGAATTTCTATATTAGCGCGACAATGCAAGTAGACAATGCAAAAATACTGACAACTACGACTCCTAAGTCATAACAGTTGAACGGAAGGGTCATTTTCGTTTCACCTCGTAGTGACCTTTTAGACGTACAAGCGAGGAAAAAATTGCAGTTTCAGTTTATTATATTTGTCTGCACGTAGATCTGAAATAACACCGTCGGTATATGAACCCTTTTGAAATGAAAGTGTTTTCAAGCGTTGCACGCGTCTATAATAAACGTCATCACTATATGTATAGTGTCAAAATATTAAAATATTAGTAAAATTATTCTAGCGCTCTACATTTTTGCTATAAACAATGACGTTTATTAAACACGTGTAGTTAATTTCATCGCGTCCTTTACCTTTATCGGCTATCGCAATATAATCATAATGTACACTTGAATAATCAACATTCACTACGCGGTAATAATTGAAACGAACACTGAGGGGGTGGAATACAATTGTACATAAAGTTAATAAAATGAAATAAAAAATTATATATGAAAAAGGCGTGCGCGTGATGGACGGCAAAGATACATTTTAATGATTTTATAAACAACGCCCTGTAAAATGTTTTAACAAAACGGTGTACGGATTCAAATGTTCAATAAAAGTCACTCCTGAAGAAATGCACGTAAACGCTTAGTAATGATAAGCAGGTTTATGCGTGCTCGCGTAAAACTACTCTCGAATGTCACTTTCTCTCTCTGTACGTGTCTCTCAGGATACGTTTAGTTATACATTCAAAGTTGACGATCGTTTGTTACATCACCGAGTGCACTTTATTTGAGACTTTTCGTAACGCTTCACTATATTTAAACGTTTGTTTATTTATTATAACATACACAGACACGTAAACGATACCAATGAACACGCGTTTTACTTATGACTACCGGTGTTGGTCTGAACAGTGGTTTTATTTTCTTCTAGTGCATCGTATACGGAAAAATCATATTAGAGTTCACTAAACGTAGTGTGGATCCAGTAAATATGTAAATGTATACACATGTGCACGCACACAGTGTTTTAATTGAGAGTGTCCTAACTTTCTAGACGCGCACTATAATATAGCGTATACGTTTATGTATAAATTATTATTATAACCACGCGACGGAAAAAAAAAACTATTTGTGAACAAACAATAATAATAATAACAACGACGAATAGGTTTTGGTAGATACCCGAAACAACTTCACTCGTTTAACTGCAGCGAGGAAATTCTAAACAAAACGTCTAACTAAAATGTTTATATCTGTCTTTGAGGGATTGCAGTTAAGGTACCGTTTTACGACGTTGATTCCGGTTACTATAATATATTTTATTATATTTTCTCGTCACTGTGTGATCTACACAACGGATGTGCAGCGGGAAACTAACATATTTTATTCATAAATTTGGCACGTAACGCAATCATTATTCATACGAATGAAATAGTGCTGTTTAAAATTGTACGGTACCTACATACTTATCTTACGTAAAAGTAATAACACGCGATAGTAAATAACGTATTGTGTTCGTAGATGTTTTAATACTTGTTTTGTGGAAAAACACTCGTTTTCAACGTTATAATTGTACAGATTATAATTTATTGGATATTTTGCATTATTTATTTTTATGTTAACTACTAAAATGCATATATTCGTATATTAATGTTATTTTTTTTAACCTATTGCATAGCTTTTATCGCAGGCCTGGTGTAGTGACTGAAAAAAAATTTTTCGTAACGAAAAAGCGTGACCACTACCTGTGGAATCCCGTAATTAATGGAATATCGTAGTTGCTATGATACAAATTTCTGAATAACTAGAATAATAAAAAAATTTAAAATTATATCAACTTCTTATTTATTTAATATCTTCTTCTTCTTCTACTTCGCCTTCCTCCCAACTTCTTATTTATTTAATATGCAATAGCTTAATCGCGGCAGTCCCCGAATGCCACTAACCGTTTTTTTTTTATATATATTTTGAATAAAAATTAGTTTAAAAAATTAAACAAAATATATTAATAGGTCAACGAGTAATTTAATAATAAAATAATAAAATAATAAAACATACTTTTCTAACACATCAAGGTTACGATGTGTATTGTTTACAGTTTCGAAGAAGTAAAAAAATAAAAAATAAAATAAAAATATTGGTCAACAAATGTGGTCAAGTTTGAGATCTTGAAGGACATGAAATTATTTCATGGGTACCAATCCATCGATTAAGAAAAATTATTGTGTTGTATACTAGTGTATCTAGTAAATATGTACATATTTTCTCGTGCAGTCTAATGTAACATTTTAAAACAGTAACTGTAATTGATTTACAAATTTACAAACCTGCAGCGTTTTAGTCTAAAACCGTATTGCTTCATTTTATTTGTTATTATTATATTTTTTTTAAATTTTCTTTCTCTTTTAATACTTATTATTTGTAACTCACCAATATTCCACATTATTATAATATAGCATTGGTTGCACTCACGCACGCTGTGTAAAACATTAATATTCCGTATATTATGTACACGCACGGAGCAAAATATTTTCGCTATAAAAAGTATTGGTAAAGCCTTCTCGGTGGCACGACGTTGGATTACATCAGAATCAACTGCACAAAGTTTTGAAGTTAATACAAATTGAGGAATACTTCGACAGACGTATCCAGATCTTTTTTACAGATTGTATATAAAACAAATATACTAATATGATACTGGGCTACCAAAAATGAAAGAAAATATGATCTTGAAAATTTGAAAAAATCATTACTACCTTATGTTACACATTGTTACCTTATATTATATAATTATACATTTTCTTAATTTATTCTATAATTCTAAACGTCGTTTTGTAGGAATCATAACTTTAAACTAACTTGATAATACAATTAAAGTCAAATTTTGCATATCGTGCCTTTGCAATACAGGCATGACCTGTAGACAGTTCTTATTATCAGTTGTTATTGCGCCGTTCGTTTTGTTTTCAAGCTTTATTACGCTATCGTTTGATTGTATGGTATTGATGTTGATTTGAAATTCTCAAACATTTTGCATAGATATTATTCAACATTCCATTACCTTCCAGAGATATGATTGTAATCAAGTTGTAAGCGATTTAAATAATACTATAATATAGTATATATATTAATTAATATATTATATTGTAATAATACGCGTCATAAAGAAAGCTTTTGAAAGAAAGAATTTAATGATAAAAATTGATAAACAGTATTCCGTTTCCGTGGTACACATACAGTTAATTTATACTAGAAAAATCATTTGTGTTCAGAGGTCGCGATGGAATCATACGGAGCTAGTTGAATTCAATTTTGTCTTATTGAAATCGTATAGATATTACATTCTGTGAGTACAATTTAGAAACATATTGTTAAACGAGAAAAAGAAAAATGAATTTTGTTTATTACTATTTTGAATATATGTATATTTATAATATATAATCTGTTTATTCTCATGGTAATTTTGTAAAAATGTAACCTTCTTTCTTTCTTGAGAAAAACTAACAAAATATACGTTCTCGCGGAACGTTTTCACAATTCCGTTGTTTATCGAACAACCAAAGATCAGTAGGTATTATATTCGCCGATAAAATAAAATAATACAATTTTTTCGCGTCTTGGATCTTATATTTAACTTTCTATAGGTACGCGTATACATTTTTCTCATTTGCTTCTACTTCATAGGTTAAATTTTCACCAATATCTTACATATATTATATTATTATTATATATTATTATTATATTATAATATTATATTATATTATAATATTATTATATTATTATATATATATTATATTATTATTATATTATTGTGATGTAAAAATTACACATTGTTATGGACATACATAAATGTGAGATCTACGATTACCATAACACGGGGAATTCACATACAGTATTAAAATTACTCTCATTATAATCATTATATTGGACGGTATGTGAATATATTCACAAGATGATTTATGATTGATAATAAATATTATATAACATTAATTAATAGTATTGGCCAACGACATAATTTTCAATATCGATATCGTTTAGTTATTTTCAATATCATATTGCGATATATCGATGTAGAATACTAAAATATTTTAAACTTTTATAGGTTATATTATATTAATTAAAAATTACAGATTTTTACTGTTCACTTTTTTATTTACTTACTAAAATTACTTAATAAAAATAAAATAATTAATGAAATTGTATATGAATTTAAAGAAAATATCTACCAACTGGCACCAAGTAAAGTCATATTAATCAAAATAAAAAATAAAAAGAAAAAGAAAATTATTATATATTTTAATCTTATTACTCTAATTAATGCTCCAAAAGTGAAGTTTAATATTTATAATACCACCTAGCATTTAATAACTATTGAACGATTGCAAGCAACTTCACGTCAATTTGTATAAGGATTTTATTAACACTTTGAATTATTAGATAACCGTATTGTAAAAGTTAAAGTCTCATATTTCATTAAAAATAACACATCATCGACTGCATAAGTTGGAATCGAGACAGGGGCACATAACAATTGGCGCTGCGGATAGAGTTCTTAAAAAAAAAAAAAATATTTATATTGTTTTTTCAATAAAAATTATTTAAATTTGTTGACGGTGGCACGTAACAATTGGCGTTTTGGACACATAACATAGTTAATAATAAATATTTATCAGTAAATAATGAGTATTGTGATCTATGAAACTTAATGATCAAAAGGGAGGTGTGGGGGAATAGCCTCCATTACAACAGTAAAATATAAACTTATATCCCACACCAGAACCAATTCCTAAATACGCCACTGGTGTCAAAGTACAAAATTTAAATAAGGATTAACAAAACTACTTGAGGGCGGACCAGTAACAGAAAATGGCTCGAAGAACTTATTACATGTCTATGATTTCTATTATTATTGTTATTATTATTTATTTATATTTTATTAGTTGTTTGTTACATATTTATTAATATTAATAAATATAAATGTTACTAAACGTTGAAAGGACCAAACACGTATTTTATGAAAGACCATTGGAGCAATCGTCCCTCAAATACTGTATTATAGAAACCACGAATTAAAATATACAACATTTACAACACTTTATTGCATATTATTTAAACTTCAATAATTTTGACAAAGGTTCATCTCTCCTCTGCCTAAAAAAAGAAGCACTTATTTACGTGTTTACAAAGGAATACCAAGACTTGTACAATCAAATTATTTAACTGACGGTATTCCTGCAGTGTACTCTATGTCGCCTAACCCTAAAATGTTGTTTAGCTCCATTTACTTTTCACCAATTCATACATAATATACAATTGATGACAATTGTCACAGAAAATTATATTTTGAAAATCATAGCAATTAATATTATATATTATTATAGTGTTAATCATACTAATGTTTAACACGACGCGAACGGACGTGTTTTTACGAGCTCCCGCGAGATCGTCGTTTTCGTCGGGAAAAAGTGAACTGTTAATTACGCTGAAGACATCGGTGGATTCGTCTTGGGAAGCTCCGTGCATCCATACCGATTTCGTCGAAGTCGGACCAAGGTGAGAACTTACAGCGGATACAAGGGATAAAACAGGTCAGAAGTATAATTTACCTTAACGACAGAACGGGTGGGGCTATCAATCTTACCTGGACGGTCATATACCCTCGAAACTTACAGGGAGCATACCCACGGTTGCTCCCTTTCTTTTGATACCGAAATCAACTCTCTAGACTTAAACGCGCACCCCCGGGGGCGGTTTTAACATCAAGAAAATAAAATTTTTAACAAAGAAATCCATTTATAAACGATAATCAACAAACTCGTTAGCAACCCGCGTTGCTAGCAGTTTGATACTTTCGATTTTTTTTTTTTTTTTTTCTTCTAAGTTTGTATTTTAATATTTCCGGTGTTTTACGACGTTGCTAACCGGAAATCAACAAGTGATAATTATTTTCTAAAATTTTTTTTTTCCAAGACCAAAAATAAACAAATACGATTTTAATCCGCGTTGTTAACAGACATTCAACAGATTTTCATTTATTATCGAAAATTTTTTATAATCCCCTGTGGAAAGGGGTGTCAGAATATTTCGACGGTTTCTACAGCCAGTCGTAAGGGGCGACTAATGTAGTTGCGTCAGGTCGACAGCCGGTGTAAAATTATGTCAAATAGAATGAGGAGTCCTTATCGATACTTAGGCGGTTTGTCCCATCTCGGATGTGCACGGGGACAACAAGTGAGAGGAAATATTATATCTAGAGGAGGAGGAGACCTGGATGTTGAAGTGTGTGATACCACCCGGACAGCCAGTGTGGTAGCTGTTCCACTAGTTATGTGTGCAGGTCTACCCAACACGGGTAATGTCAACGGTGTTGGGACATCACCATTGCGCCCCGGGTTAAATCTGAGTCTAGGTATGAGGGATAGATTTAAAGTGAGAATAGGCACGTGGAATGTTGGAACGTTGACAGGCAGAAGTAGAGAATTAGCAGAAGTATTGAAGAGAAGGAAAGTTAATATTTGTTGTGTACAAGAAACTAAATGGAAAGGAGAGAAAGCAAAATAAATAGGAGAGGGCTATAAGGTAATATATTCAGGTAGGACTAGTACTAGGAATGGCGTTGGAGTAATATTGGATGATGAGATGAAAATTAAGGTAGTCGACGTAGGAAGGAAAAGTGATAGAATTATTACGGTAAAATTGGTATTCGAGGAGAAAGTATTAAACGTAGTAAGTGCGTATGCACCGCAAGTAGGATGTGAAGAAAGTGAAAAGGAAGAGTTTTGGCGAGAGATGGATGAGGTGATGCAAGGAATACCAGGAAATGAGGATGCTGTGATTGGTGGTGATATGAATGGTCACGTAGGGAGTGAGAGGGTAGGGTATGAAAGAGTGCATGGAGGGTATGGTTTTGGCGAGAGGAATGAGGCTGGAGAAAAAGTTTTGGATTTTGCAGAATCGTATGAGCTTGCAGTAATCAATACATATTTTAGGAAAAGAGAAGAGCATTATATAACATACAAGAGTGGAAGAAATAGGTCGCAGATTGACTATTTTATGTGGAGGAGAGACAATATAAAAAGAGTAAAGGATTGTAAAGTAATTCCTGGAGAGAGTGTAATAACACAACATAGGTTGATGATAATGGAAGTATGGTATAGTGGAAAAAAGATGATCAAAAGAAAGAATACAGGGAAGGAGATCAGAATTAGGTGGTGGAAATTAATAGGAAACAAAGAGAAGGAGTTTATAAAGAAATTAAAAGAAAAAGCTGTGTGGAATGTTGAGGGAGATATAAATGAGGTTTGGAGAAGGATGGTCACTTGTATTAAGAACATAGCAAAAGAGGTTGTTGGTGAAACCAAAAGTAGTTTACCAGAAGACAAGGAAACGTGGTGGTGGGATGAGGAGATTCAGAGAGTAGTAGCGAGTAAGAAAAAGCAATTTAAGGTATGGCAGAAAAGTAGGAAGAGGGAAGATTGGATTGAGTATAAAAATGTATGTAAAATAGTGAAAAGTGCGGTAAGCAAAGCAAAGCTTAATAGGTATGATGAGTTATATGAGCGGCTAGGAACACAGGAAGGAGAAAAAGAAATTTATAGACTGGCGAAGGTGAGAGAAAAGCGATCTAAGGATTTCCAAGATGTCTGGTGTATAAAAAATGAGGATAAGAGAGTTTTAACAAATGATGAGGATGTAAAAAAAAGATGGAAAGAATTTTTGAGAAATTACTGAACGAGGAATATCCAAAAGAAGCTTTAGAGAGTATGTCATGGAATGAAGGATTAATTGGTCTAGTGGACGAGGAGGAAGTGAGAGATGCGGTGAAGGCGATGAAAAAGAAAAAAGTGGTAGGACCAGATGGAGTACCTGTAGAGGTGTGGAAAATGTTAGGAGATGTAAGCATTGGGTTGTTGAAAAATCTTTTTAATAAGGTACTGATAGAAGGAAAAATGCCAGAAGATTGGAGAAAGAGTTTTATTGTACCAATTTTTAAAGGAAAAGGAGACATACAAGAATAAGGGAACTATAGAGGAATAAAGCTCATGAGTCATAGTATGAAGATCTGGGAAAAGATTATAGAGAAGAGGATAAGAAGTGAGACGTCGATATCAGAAAACCAGTTTGGTTTTATGCCAGGAAAATCGACAATGGAGCCATTATTTTGTGTTAGGCAATTAGTAGAGAAGTACAGAGAAAAGAATAAAAAACTATGCATGGTGTTTATAGATTTAGAAAAGGCGTATGACAGGGTGCCAAGAGAAGTTTTAAGGTGGGCATTAATGAGAAAAAATGTCCCAAAAATGTATGTTAATATGATCCAGGATATGTATGAAGGGTCGAGTACTAGTGTCAAGAGTCGGTGTGGAGTATCAGAAGGTTTCAGTATAGGAGTAGGTGTGCACCAGGGGTCAGCTCTAAGCCCCTACCTGTTCTCAGTGGTAATGGATGAGGTTTCAAAGGAGATACAGGGTGAGATACCATGGTGTATGATGTTTGCGGATGATATAGTTCTGATAGGAGAAAACCTAGAAGTTGTCAATAATAGGTTAAATGAGTGGAGGTTAGCCCTCGAAGAAAAGGGATTGAGAATTAGTAGAAATAAAACTGAGTATATTGAGTATGATTTTGGACAAAGTGACCAAGAAGTTGAAGGAATGAGGAGACAACTGACAATAGATGGTGATGTGATAGGTGAAGTTGAGAGCTTTAAATATTTAGGATCTTTTGTTCAAAAGGACGGGGGCTTTGACATGGATGTAAAACATAGGATTAAGTGCGGGTGGATGAAATAGAGAGAAGCATCGGGCGTGTTATGCGATATGAGAATTCCAATTAGGCTGAAAGGTAAATTTTATAAAAGTGTAGTGAGACCAACTATGCTGTATGGTTCAGAGTGTTGGGCGGTTAACAGGAGAATAGAACAAAGTATGAGTGTCGCGGAAATGAGAATGATTAGATGGTTGAGTGGAGTGACAAGAGAAGATAGAATAACGAATGAATACGTAAGAGGTAGTGTTGGTGTAGCGCCAATTGTGGACAAGATGAGAGAAAATAGGCTGAGATGGTTTGGTCATGTGATAAGGCGAGAGGAAACGAATGCAGTAAGAGTGGTTATAAAGATGGACGTTGAAGGGAAAAGAGTAAGAGGAAGACCAAAAAAGAGATGGTTGGAGACTTTGGAGAATGACATGAGGGCTGTCGTTGTGTGCAGAGGAGATGTGATTGACCGAGTAAAGTGGAGGTGTAGGACAAGGGTGGCCGACCCCAAATAGTTGGGAGGAAGGCGAAGTAGAAGAAGAAGAAGATAGCAATAAAATATTATATCAAATTAATAAAAATTAAAACAGTTAAACCATAAAATACTTGTATAATAACTTTAAAACGAAATCAAAATATATATCATAAAAGTACCATTTCAACTTTTATCTAGTACTATAAAATAAATATTAATACAGTCGAGTTGGTGGTTATCTAAATTAAAATTAATCTCAAAAAACCTTTCACTCTGTTCCTCTTTTCACTCTATATTTTATTCTTCATATTCGGTTTTCATTAAAAAAAAAATTAGTTTGCGTTTGAGTTATTTATATCATGATGTTAAATAACAAGCATTTCAGTATGAAATAATCTTTAAATGTTCTCTCCGATTGTTACATTATTATATGTATGTTATGATTTCCTTATTTTATCAGTTTAAACGTTTCACACATCATATCTGTACCAACTGTATTATACATAATATTATTATAATCTGCATTCGGTTTGGATGTTGTCCAACTCGAATAATTCTGTTAGTTATATGAGTACAATGTCAGCTACCGAAGAACTAACGCTTGTTGGCATTCACTTTCAAGAGGTCAGTACTTTGAGCCTGAAGTTCCTGACGATTCGCTTAGCGAGTCGAATATGATCGATAACTGTATGCGAACATCGTTTATATACATCATTATAATTCATAATCACTACATAGGTGGACAATTTCGATGGTGAATCCTTTTTTTATTTTCATTTATTTTTTATTTCAAAAAATTGTTCTGTTCGTTTTGTTGTTCCGGTAAAGTTGTTTTCGGGGACAACATGTACGGTACAATACAAAACATAATGTTTGCCGTTCATCTATGTAGGGATTTACATGAACTGAGTGGTATTAGAAAATCGGTATAGCGTATGTAACACTCATTATGTATACGAAAACCAAATTTATGCATTTAGTCTCCCTTCAATCCCAACGCGCTCGTGTTGTTCATTCAACAAAATGTTTATCGAGTATAGATATATTATATACACGTAGGAAAGACTTCCAGAACAATAGACGACAGTGCTTATGCAATATGTGTAAACCCGACGTATTCTGCAGTCATGTTAATAAGCATCAAAAGGCCGCGTGCAAAGAGAACGATGTATAGGAAACCGCGATGACAGTTCGAATAGAAATTAAACTTGGTGGGCTTTCCGACATTGCGGAATGCTGGAAAATGCGAAAGCAGACCGTTTGAAACTGAAAAGAAACTGTTGTCACAAACACGTGTATATAAATTACTTTAAACAAATGGACTCGTTGCACGCACGCACACGCACACACACGCTCACACACACACACACACACACACACACACACACACACACACACACACACACACACACACACACACACACACACACCAATTGGTATTTATTGATAAAAAAGCTGAAAAAACCTAAACACATTCAAAACGAGTGGTTTAAATCTATTGAATACGAATCTTATATGGATCAGCCGTTTATTTAAGTCGAACCGATAGCGTGAACGAGTACGTATGGCATGGACTTAATAGGAAATATATTGTACACAAAGAGATAGTATGCATATTAAAAAAATTCCCTTCTAAGAAATAACAAAACAGTTATTCTAGACTGAAAGAGTAAAAAATCGTGTCAACATTTCTACCTAAATTCTGTTATTGTTCTATACTGTTCTATATTTTTTAATTTTAACATTTTATCCAATTGTCGGTAATACAGGTCATTGAAAATTATAAAATCTTTCTTTCTTTTTTTTATTTTTTCTACTTAAATTTGATATATTTAATAAATTATATGAAGACCAAGTGTATTGATAATATGTGCTTTAACATTTTGTTTAAACTGTCTAAGTCCTCCGGTGTGTTATCAAATATAATAATATAAGCGCACCACGGACGAGCGATTATTTATTAACTAATGGAAAATTAAAACGTAAACATACGTGAACGTCTCACACGTGTATAATATAATAATTATTTTGATAGAAAATATATTTTACTTTCACGCTTTATTTTTGACATGTTCTCTACATAGTTTTTCAACGCGTTTCAAAAGATACGAGATACATTAAAGATCAGCGTTGGTCGTCCCAACGCATGTTATATGCTATTGGATTAATATTTGATATTTAAAAAGTAATGATGTTTTTAGAATACAATTATAAACACATAATTATTTATATGTTATACCACAGTATAATCTTTTGAAAAACGATAAATATTTAAGGTGTTAAATTTAGAGTTCACTTAAGTGTTATATATAATATTCTACAATTTCGTGGGTCGAATACAAGTTCCATTATAGATCTCGCGAATAAAATGTGTACACAAAAGTCTTCTGATAAAATATGAATATATGAAATTAACTTTTTAGATAACTAATGAACACAAATTTGTAATGTAGCTTTCAGATGATCAGAGAATTCGCTATAAAATTATAATTTCAATACAGTCAACGGAGCAAGTCAAAAAGTTATACCTTTTATCCCATAATGTTTTCCGTGAACATAGTAGGTACCTTCAAATGAAGAATTTTTATCTAGTTGTGTGATTTAAAATTTCAGAATTATACGGAAATGTATAATAACTTTTTCAAAACATATGTTATCAGTCGAAAACATTGAACATTTTTTTATAATTTAGTTACTGACTTATGCAGCTAATATGATACGATGATCAGAAACAAAATATTCCGAATCCCACTATATTTATACTGTAACATACAACAAGTATCGAAGGAGTTTCTCACTTAGAGATTAATACACAATTGCAATAATATTTTGTTATGTTATATTTGCCTACATAAACCACTATGAGTAATTAGAGTTGATACTTGTAGAAAATAAATCAGCTCCACTCTCGGCCGGTCAACAAGCATCTATAATGAACACAAAACACTAAATATTATTCAGTTATTGTCGATTGATCGAGACCTGAGTAATTACACCTACTCACGTATGAAATTATATTCTATAAACGAATCTTAAAACACTCACATACACACACACTCTTGCGTGCGCGCACGCACACTAAATACATAAAGCTGACAAAAAAGTCTATGTAATATTATTTTCACATAAGACTTAAAAAAATATAAAACAATCCAAATTATCAGTGATAACTACGTATTCGATAAACGATAGTGTGATATATAATCAGGCCCGGCTCAAGTGTTTAAACAAACATAGGCAAAATTTAGTTTTTGCTTCCCCTTACGTGTAAATATTACATAAAATACTTTTTTTTATACATTAAAATTGTCCCGGAAAAATGCCGTCCTAGGCGTGGGCCTACATCGCTTACCCCTTGTATATAATAAGCCTGTATATAATATCTATAGATATATTGTGTCCGTCACATTCTGTGCGAAAAGTGATTCGGGGTTGTAAAAAATAGAATAATTGTAGCCGACATTATGCATTATAGATAATTGGCTTCGATCAACAGAATAATACACAGTACAAACCGTACGTTTATTAATATCGATATCGATTGGGTCCTTAATTGATATCTTATTTAATATTATACTATTGGTTCAAACGCGCCCGGTGTTCAAAGTTATATTTTAAATATGCGTAATTATAATAATTGATAATAACGATAACGCATCCTAGTGCAGTACGTGGACTTCATTCACGCGGCTCATTTACGATACAACTGGATGCTGTTGAATTATATAAATCCACGGTTTCGTCGCAACTTTTAACGTATCGTTTTCGCGTTAAACAGCCGTTTCACGGTGTGCGATTTATCATCCAGAAATGTGATGTACGATCCGTACGTTCTATCGCTTCCTGGTTGTACAATGTATCAAGGAAAAAAAAAAATAAATAAATAAAACCGCAATGTTGGATTTTACACTGTAATACTATTATCATTATACTTTCGACAACATGAAAATCATTTCTATATTGTGTTTCTTTGCGATCGGAATTAATTTCGCTCGTTTTGTGTGTTTAAACACTCAAAAACGCGTTAAAGATGACGAATGATATTAAAGAACAACAACAACTATACAAACGCGCACTTTAAGCTATGTAAAGAATACTAATTATTTTTCGACCAGAACTGCGAAATCACATTTCGCAATGAAACATTCGAGTTCCGTTTTCTCCGCTGTTACAAACCATGCCTATTGGCATTTTGATTCTATTGTTTGAAGATATATTTTTATTTTTGAATTTTACTTATCTTAAAATGACTATAAGGTTTGGTTTGCAATTTCGCAATAAAAATATCATTATCATCTTAATACCGATAGTATTCGCGTATAACAAAACTCAAGTGTAGGAATGTGTTTCGAGCGTCTTATGACAAAAATAATATTTCTGTTGGTTCCCGTCTGCAATTTAAAAGTATATTTTCACTTCGAAATTATTGTGCTTTAATACGATTTTCGTTTAGGTTTAATGTTTCTATACGATCTGTAATTTATTTTTTATACACAATTCGAAAACAAACCGATTTGTCCTTCGCATTTTCAAGTACTTAAATAAATACAATAATGTATTTGCTATACACACACACACACACACACACACACACACACACACACACACACACACACACACACACACACAAATATATATATTTATATATATTAATGTCGAAGCATTTATTTTAATTTTATCATTCATCAAGTGGTGAATGTTAGTATTTTTAATTAAATGTTGAACGCTCATTTGTATACATGCATATAAATAAGCGAGTAGATTTAGAATTGATGTAAACAAATGTGTACTATGCATAAAATAAACGGTAAGTATAAAAAATATGTTCTTGTAATATTATACTGTGGTATACTATTATAATTTTTATTTTAATAAAATCTTTTTATAATAAAATATTATAAAGTGCACTTTATAACCTATTCAATTTAAATTCATAAAAATCGACTTAAGAAAAGTTTAAGATTACATTACACAAAATAAATTTTATATTATTTAATAATTTTATCAACATTTTTTTAATGTTTATTTATTACATACAAGGTTGCCCATAACAATTAAAGTTAGATAGAGTAATTTTTCGTATATATTATATATTTATACTTATTGGCTATTCTGTGAAATCACGTATAGAAAAAAAAACGAGTAAGTATTAAATTATCTTACAGTAATTTTAGACTTTTGACTTCACCCCTCTGGTTTGTATGTCTGCGAGCACCGTTGATTATAAATAAAACATCTCACGGTTTCGAGGTATTCAACTATTCTACTGAAATAATAATATTAGCAATACCGGTATTCGATGTAGCAGTAAACCGTAAAGAAATAATATAATAATAAAAAAAATATATATTAAAATTAAAAATGATTAAATGATTAATATTCGTAAATTAATATATAAATAAATAAACAAATAAATTATATATTGAAATAAATATAAAAATAAGTGCTTAATTCGGAATATTATTATATTTGTTAAGTACGACAGGTTTCGTGTTAAAAATTCATCATAAAGAAAATTGATTTTACAAAGCATCCCTGCAAGTTCGATGGTACCAGACTGAGTCTCAAAATAAAATGTATATTCCGTCGCACTGAGTTACGGTAAGTGTACATATTATTTAATGCATCATTTATCATGTGGGTGCAGGTGCGTCGCTCTTTTAGCATTGAAGATTGTTAAAACAAGGACTGTAAAAAATAAAAGATAAACGAGGTCTGGGTCGGAAAATAAATAAAATTAGAAATGTGTATACCACTGCATTTGCAGGCCACTCTTTGTACATCGCGTAGAGTTTTTTGTAAGTTTTTCTGGTAGGTATTTATGTATATTGCATTATGTACAAGTAGTTAGGTGCCTGTCTGTTTGCGATTTTTTTGCGCCCTTAAATTTAACGATGTATTTGAAGGATATTGTTAGCTGCGCAGTCGATGGCTCGTCGAATCGTTTCGAGAAACGCAACGTTTGGTTCCGTGTAAATTGTACGCGGTACACTAAATCCGTACGTGCGTGTTAATAGTTGTTTACAAAAAATAAAAAATAAGATGAAACCCCGAACGGCGTTGTTTGCTTTTAAATATTTTCGAAATACCGTGGAAGCACAAAGCGTACGTAGTAATAATAATAAAGTAAGTGAACTGCTCGCTCACCCCAAATTTCTCCGACGGTCTCGATCCCTCGCTAATTTGGCCCTCCGCCTCAAACAGCATATTACCATTAGGGCCAACAGCGGGAAACCCAAAATGCATGACACCATGGGTATGATTATCTTCTCCGGCGTCACTGAAACAACAGCGCAGTATATTTGCATATGGTTATGTTTGCCAGTTTTTGAATTTTTCATTAAAGTCTTACCCGTCGGGTAAATAATTATGGTAGTGAACTTTTTGTTCTGCTGATCTATTGCAGCCGGCAATCCAGGATCACTTTGACTCGTCGACATTTCAACGACAGGCTACGGCTTATTAATTCCTTCACGAATTCCTGAAACAATTCGTTACACTATTATTACGAGATTATGTGTATGTGTGTGTGTGTGTTTGTATTATATCAGGAGCTTAGTTTTTATATACTTATGACATGTCGTTTTCGTCGAATCTATTTCACGTCATAGTTCAAGAGTGAAACAAGCCACTTATCTACCATTTTAGATACATATGTACATATGTACGTGACACTGTTATTATATCACTCTACTACTCGATAAAATTGCGTTTCGATCACGGTTTACATAGGTACATTGTTTCTAATTTTAAAAGTAATACGAATTAGCTTTTCAGTTATTTACAAATAAATGCGTTTTTATATGATCAATAATTGAAAATATTTATATATATATATATATATATATAAATTATTTATCAGGCGCTTTCAATACTTTGAATAAATTTAAATTTTTGAAAAATCGAAAAAGAACCATGTTTCTAAATAGTGAGACAAAACTATTCAATGTAAATTTATAGTAGAGGTCTGTTTTTGTTTTAGAGAGAAAACAACATTATGTGTGACTTATTGTTTTTTTTGCTAACAATACTAGATTCAAAGTTATTTATATGTAAACATTTGTACACTTTTCAGTTTTTTGTTAAGTTATAAAAAATTATTGAAATAAGTTATCGAAAAATAAATAAGCTACATCACGAGAAAAAAAAATAGGAAACATTACTATGTATTTCACTTAATGGTATTTTTCATGCGTTCTATAGTTTTTCTACTTAAAAATCGTAAAAAAATTATTATTTTATCGACCGATCAATTTTGAACATGAACATTATTACGCGTTATGCATACCTTTATCGCTCGTATCGTTGACGATCACGTATTCTTTATAAACGTGAGGTTTTGTTTTCGATATTCAAGTAAATAAAATCATATACGTTTGTGTGTTATTTCTAAGGTAATTAAATATATAAGGAAATAAGTCACGTGAGTTTTATAATAAACTTAGTTTCTTAGTTTCACATAATAAATAAATAAATAAATAAAAATAAAAATACTAATAATAATAATAAACGAGAATTGTATCGATGGGGGAGGAGTGACTGACCATTTGGTCGCTATGTCTGTTTACTTTAAACAAAAATAATTTTTGTGAATAATAATTTGACATATGTTTTCGCCGGACCGATGTAAGACGACGATGTCGAATGACAAAATAGCCGTGTTAATCTATATAATACAAACATAATCCATATAATAACGGTAAGCAACGATTAAAACGTAACAAATAAACTCGTACATATACCTAATAATAAATATTATAATATTTTATGTAAGGACAATAATAATGGATGATATACAATTCAATAATCACAACAATTACTTCCCTCATATATCAAAAGAATGACAAGTAAATTAAAAAAACAAAATCCCCGAGTGATAAAAAAATTAAATGATTTATAGCACAATAATACGTTATAAATTATAAAGTATAAGTTTTTATAGTTTTCAAGATGAGAATAAGCAATAATTTATATTTTATACGCTGTAAAAACGTTTTTTAACACCACAGCAAAATTTCTATTCGAGCTTTCAGAATTTATAATACAAAACAACCACCGTCGGCTTGTGGCTAAAGTCAATCCTTTTATTATGCTGCGTTCGTGAAAATGGTTAAACAGGCGAAACAACCGCCAAAGCCGAAACTAATGAAAATATATTACCTACTACTACATACTGCTGTGTTGTCCGTTGGCAACCGAACCATGCATATAACGTCTTACTGCTCTTTCGGTCCTCACTTTATGTCAAAATGTTACTTCTAAGACCACGCATTGGAGATACACTGCACACGATAACTTGCCCCGCCCCATCGCCGCCGTGTATGTTAATATAATACGATGTTTGAACAATTTTAATTAAATACCTACGTCATGCACACGCATTGAAGAGCAATACGAACGTGCAATTACTATTATACAATATACAATCTGTACACAGCAATAATTACGCCGATTATTTTAATGTATCATCATGTCGGCAGTATAAAACGTGTAAGGTTTGTTCGTAATTAGTTGTACTTGTACGTAAAAGTGATTGGCTCAGGGGCGGGAAGAGGGTTTCGCGTCTTCATCCAGCTTTTTAACGTTTATCAGGTACATGCATATGTTTAACAAGATAAGAGAAATATCTTTACATAATGCTAATCTGCTTAAAACTGGTTCAGAATCGAATTTTGTAATTTTATTTAGTTTTGAATTGTTTCATTTCCCTTTTAATGCAAAAAAAATTAAAAATTAAAAAAAATTTACAAAAACAGAAAAAGGCATTATTCGAATGAGATTGAATAAAGATAATTAAAATTAATTATATCGATCTTACTATTATTGTGTTCTACATTTAAACTTATAAATATAAAATACAACTAACTTATCTACCATCGCATTTGAAGATGATATGATATCCAATATCATGTGCATGTGTTAATACTAACTTAATAGAAAAAAATATTGTAGTGCGCAGTGCGGAACACTATGCCGATGTTGCACCTCGCTTTTGTAGTATATTAATATTAAAAGGAATATAAATCATTCTGTACTACATTTGAATGTTGTGTTAGCATTATGTTTGAAAATTATTCAAAGAATTATGATCAACAATTATTCGAACATTAATGTTTTGAAATTAATCATATACATTTTTATTTGAATAATTATCTACATAACATTTTACACAAGATCGGGACAGGTATTTTTCATGTTAATAAAATTAATAAAATCTTTCCACTATAAATTGATTACAGATGATACCTTTATACCTTTTATATTATTAAATGTGATAAAATTAAATATTATTCAAATTGTTCGTTACAGGTAAGTTATATATTTTTAATCAAGCACAATAAATTGATTTGATTAAAGTTCAAATGAATATATAGGTATCATTCATACATTATAATATAAACCGCTATATTGTACAATATTAAGTGACGGATAAACGGATAGTGATAAGATTTTAATGTTTTACTGTATGATATGAATACGGACATTTTTTATTTGTGCGGTAGAAATCGTAGATTCTCAACGAGAAAGAAAATCATCAAAACTTCGCTATATCGAAACCAATGTAAAGGTATTTGCATTTCAAAGAATATGGTTTTCAGATAGCTTAATGACAGAATTAGAAAAATTATCAATTCAAATTTTCCACAATGATTGACGTGCGAAGATAGGGGAACTTACAGATCTTAGTCATTGTTCATTTTATTTTTAATTTTTTAAAAAAATTATATTAAGTATTTCATATGATTTCACGTTGTATTGTAAAATAAGCTCGTATATCATACCCCACGTACTTTGTGATTTACTTGTTAGCATATTTTTAAGCGAAGAAAATGCTTAGGTCCTGGAAGACGTTTGAATAAATGAAACTTTAATATTAATAAAATAATTTATCAAACCATTGCAACCTATTTAAGTATAAATACTACGATGTCAGGTAGAGAATTATAAATAAAAAAAACATTTATATATATATACATATATATTTATATTATATGAATAACGTTTTCCCACATAGTATAGAAATCTTCCGTACGGAAAATAATCATAAATTAAACAAAAATATAAACATTCAGAATATCTACATATTATACTGCAGGGCATATACAATATTGCGCGACCGATAAATACAAATCACTGTCACATTTATTATACTTACATATATTTCACATTTAACACTTGAAGAATTTACGGGTATGTTCGAATAAAAATAAAAAATATAGAAAGTATCATGACGACTAATATTTGAATCGTAAAAAGAAAATATTTTTCGCAACTAAACGATATTATTGTATAACATACGAGTGTTCTTTAAGTGTACACATATTGAGTGAGAAATAATAAACTCAATACAAATAGTATAATGTTTGTTTGTGAGTAAAATATCGGTACGAAAATATTACATATTTAGCACAGACATATTTTTTTTACAAGAGTAGTGATTTTTCTTTTTTTGAGAACATAATCTATACTGTCATGATAGTAAGTAATAGGCTTAGGGAAATCAAAATGGTACTTTTTTTTTCAAAGCAGTAATTTTCATGTGGAGAGGATATAATGTTTTCAGGTTAACTAGATCCTTAGGTATTTCTGTTTTCTTATTTAATTTCTCTCAATAAAAAAAAAAAAAGTGATTATTCATTCGGTGATCGATGGAAAGTATGTACAAATATATATTTAGATCAAAAGGTTACAAAAATACAATTTTTGTTATCAAATACCGGTCTACCGATTACACGCGTCGCGCGTTTTCGTCGATTTGATTTTCTACTTTTAATTCAACCGGCAGAGTTGGTACAAATTCGAACACTGCACCGCAGAGCATCTTTGGTATTTTTCCTCTAACCGCAGACTCGTTAAAGTTTCGCGTGTTCCGCAACATAAAAGTTTGCTTCCAGACGTTTCCGGTGGATGGGGTTAGGGCTGATACGTTCTGCAGACGACTGCGATCATGTATTAATGTACGGTCATACAGTCTTGACGACGGTCACGGCAGGTTTTTGCTGCACCTAGCGCATACGACCGTCGGCCCTGTGCGAAATACACCGGCGTGTGACACTGTCAACGACGGGGTCGCGTTCGCATTGCCAAGGTTCTCGTCCGTTGTCGAATCGCTGCTGGAAACATTTGCCGTCAATGGCGCAAAAGTTCAACGTCGACGCACAACATTCTCAGCACGTAGAAAGGTGGATTTATGAAAACAGCCGAATCGTTTACCGTGTTTGCACGTGCGTGCGGACGAATGATATGCTGTGGCGCGCGTAGAGCTTTATTCCTGTTCGGGAATTTCGTTTCATTGATCGACGTTGAGATCGGCCGAAAAAATTGTAAAAAATGAACTTCGCGAGAAGTAAGACATTTCTGGGTAGAAGGAGGGAGGGAGGAACCCTATACCTGCGTGCCCTTCGCATGGATGACGTAGTAGTCACTATGAAATGATTTGAATGTCGTTTGTCGTTTTTAAATCTCGATTGTTGTACCACAGAATCTGCAAAATCTTCATCGACGATGGGGTGAGAGTAAAACCTACGGATTATACGTTTTCGCATCGACGAGAATGATCGTTGTGATAAATACTCTATAATGAAAATAAAAACGTATCCTAGTAATAGTAACCATTTGCATTGTCGGCGGGAGTGCTACCACGTAACTCCACATACATTATCTCAAAACGTCTGCGCACCACTTTTTAACCAAATCCTTACTCCGTTAGTCTGAAGGAAATTCGAATAGAAAACGAAAGAAGATTTTTGTACAGTTTACACAAGCGCGGTCGTAAGATAATTTTTTCATTTAATTTTTTTTTTTTTTTTACTTTATTTGAAAAAATTACAATCCATACAGTATTTACAATAATTAAAAATACTATTTACAGGCAGTTGACAGGTATAATATAATCATATGAGGTGGAATCACACATTTATGACACCTCTTAATATTTTTAAGTTTTTAGTCTTAAGATTTCAAGTTACGGCACTAGTTTATTTTGAGGCATCTAGTTGGATTGCCGGGAAGTGTTAGCGAAGCTAGCTCATTAATTAATTGATTAGGAGTATCTTGAAGTTTGACATGAAATAATAAAGATTATTTTCTAGTTTTACAGCGATCAACGACACCGACCGGATAAGAATTCGCTTAATCCTCTTAAGAAGATTCGAGTTCACCGATAATGATAATTACGATGTAGTACTGCGTTCCTGTCCGAATAATTTTCACGCAAACGACGAATCTGCTCGTTGTTTATAATTCTTCAACACTCTTCATAATTCGAGATGTTCATGTATCCGAGACGCATTCGAAACCGTAAAAATCCTCGGTCGCGCTCTACCGTTGATTCGATCGTAATCGTTCGTCGGATCGCGAAACCACAACAACAAAAATAGTAATAATGATCGTATACAAAACAATAACGGTGGTATGTTAGCTAATAACTGTTAGCTAATGCGTAATAACTCAACCGTATTATATCATACATTTATTTCAAGTACAGTGCTCTCTAGTGGTTTAGGTCACTGTTAAGATTGTTATGATACCCGTCACGCGGAAAGTTATACTAACAGTATCTCCGCAAACGGTTTCGCGTTCGATAATAATAATCTATTGATACAGTGGTTCTCAACCTTTTTTTAAGACAATACCACCCTAATTTAGAATTAAACAGTTTAAAAAATAATATTATAGATAAGTATCGTCAAAAACCATATTAGTTCATAAAGAAATTAGTATATTTGTAATCAGTGTACTGAACAAAGGTCTTTGAATTGTGGGCGAATGGTTGACAAGCTTATGTCGTAATTTACTTTCAGTATCTTTTAGTGTAGACCATTTTTGCTGTTTGTTATTTCTAATGTCGAAAATACTGATTCTCACACTAAAATTATGTTGAAAAGAGAAACAAAATTTGCAATACTTTTGTGCTCATTTCACTGTATTCATTTTACAAAGAAATCTAAAATTAATCATTTTGAACCGTAAAAAGTTTAGATTATTTGATGATATTTATAATAAATAAGTTAAGAATCAATAGGAATATCTTAATAATTGCTTTTTATCAGTGGTTTTCAATTGTTTCATCATAATGCTATAAGTATATCATAAGTTTACAGTTTCAATTAATTATAATTTGCCGACATTCACCACGGTAATACGCGATACACCGGTTGAGAACTACGGAATTTATATTTAATAAAAAAAAAAATCTATCGTTTGAACTACATGAATTGAAAATGAAATCTAATTGCAGTACTCACTTGTGCGCGTGATATTTGTATAATCGTGATCTTATCCGGAAACGAACAAAAAACCACATGATGGATCATCTATACAGGTACATATTTCCATTCTGTAACCATTCGATACATAAATATATTGTTCAAAGATTGCCGTTCAATTGACCACGAATGCGGTTCGAGTGCACGCACGAAAACCGAATGAAACGCATTAGGAAATACTTGAAAAACAATGGTTTACTGAAATGTATTCCGGTCTATATAGTTCATCGTTTGGTTAATAACTAACACGCGTACACCGGAGGCTCCGAGAATGCATCGAAATGTATCTAACTAAAGGATCGAAGATCGGGTTATCTCTTCCGATGATTCGACATGGGTATCGTTATATTATAACATATACAAAATGCAGTATCTGATCATAAATCAAACGGGAGGTCGCGCGAAATAGTTTTTGAATTGGATTTTTGATTTTGTATATAATATTACAAAGGACTGACATCCGAATTCATAAGTCTTAGCCAACTGATCTTATTTTATATTTAAACTTCCCAAGGGGTTCTTCCGTCCAAAATCTAATAACGTTGGACTTTACTTAAGATTGTGTCTCCTGGGCCGTGGCATATCCTATACGCTCAATAATCATAAATGCGACCGAAAATATATTATTTACTGCAAGCGCAACTGCAGTATTGAATATCTATAATAAAACCTTTATTTCGATTGTTTAATGTTAGTATTGTAATATCTTGTTCTAAATTATAAAAATCAAAAATTAGCATTTTTTCTTTGATTAAACTGATTAAATTGATTAAATTTATATTTATTTACTTAAAAGCCCGTATTGGTTCAAAATAAAAAATATTATAATATTATGTATACATAATAATTCATAATATCATCTGTATATATATAATAATTTGTCGTGACTGATTGACTTATTCATTATTGCCTAGCTAAAACCAACGAAACTATGGTTATGAAATTTGGTCTGTATTTTTGTTTTATGATTTAGAGGCAGTAATGATGTGCATCATTCAACTGTCTAGCTTATCATAAACTAATTATAGTGATGTACATTATTAGATTTTATACAATGTTCAAAACTAATAAATAACGTTTCTTTCTATACCCGCACAGACAGCATAAATTAATAGAGACATAACCCAATAATACACTATTGACATAATAGGTCAAACTTTCTAAGAACCGGTCCAAGGTCTATCTGGTCATACATTCTTATATACCAGGGACACACAACCTTCCCCAGAGCTCTTGATCTTAGGTCGTTATTGCGTGCGCATGGACCGTTAGATTAATCAAGAAATCTCTTATAATAAGTGATTATTAAGTGCGAATAATATACTTTTAAATTTATTTTTAAATTTGAGTTTTCTGTGCGAGTGTTGAAAAGTGTCCAGCTTCAGTTCATCAAATCCTATGTTTGTCTCACTTCATTTTAACCTCATAATACTCCTACAGTAGTTATAAGTATCCAGATCGTTGGCACCCGAATATCTATTACGGAACAAGTAAGTGCTTACTGTTCAGTTGTACTGATCGGCTCTGAAACCTTTGCAATCTCGAGAAACCTCCCTTAACAAGGAGGAAGATAATCAACCCATCTATACACCATACCCTTTCCCACCATCCTTGTCTATGCTTTGTGGTTCTCTATTTAAATTGCGGAAACTTTTTGTAATTATTTTGGTATTTTGTCAATTTTCAGATGTTTTAAGTCTTTAGGAAAAATACAAGGATAGTATTTCAGAAGATAAACGAGATCGAGTTGACCTGAAGATACAACACGAAAATGTGAACTCGATTAACAATGAAGTATGCAATAAATACTTGGTTAGTTTTGAAAATATTGTTCAATCACTAAGAGGTCAATTTTAACAACATTATGGTTTATTTCAACCATCAAGATGTGATGCAATCTTACAAAATAAGGATTACCTACAAGCGATAAATTATGATTCAAATATTTTGGCGCAGTATATACATTTTAATGGAAATTTTCTAAGCAATGAACAGTCGTATGTTTTTGATAAAATATTAAAAAACATTGGCCATACATTTTTCTAAGACATACCTGAGGAACACTGGTAAAACGTTTGTTATAAATATTTTATTTTTACCAGTGTGAAAAGAATATAGGATAAATTTATTTATAGCTTCTTCATTCATTCTTGTTTCATTACTTTAAGGAGATAAAATAGCTCAGTCTGTATTTAAATTTCCACTAAACCTAATGAGAGTAGAGACACCAATTTACAATATTTTGGCTCCTAAGGTATACATATGATGGTAGACAACTAGCTTATAAAATACCCATTTAGGGGGGTAAAAAATTGTTAATTTTGTTAAAGGTATAGGTACATTTAGTTCTTTAAGCTCTATAAGCTTCATTATAGTGAAATAAAAGTAAATTAGAAAAAAATTAACTTACTACGTATGAAACATAAACACAATATTTTTATTTTCACGGTCGATAAAACGCAAACGTTTAATGCGGAGCGATACAAATAAGCCCGGTGCATACATTGATTGTGCTCCAAACTACCATATATTACTAACCGACGTGTTTACGCACGTAACCAATTTTTGTACGGTCGCTCAAAGCACAATGAATGTATGATTCGCAATTTATTTAATCATTAATAGACATACTTCTCAACACGAAATGTTATAAAAACTTTTTTTTTAATAAATATATTTGTTAATTACAGACTATGTGCATAATAACCAATTATAATTTATTAAAGGAATCTAATAATTTTGTATATCATTTTTTCGAGTGGTTCGCGTTGTCCTGTGCACCATAGCACAAGCCGCCACTGGCTGGTATTGACTTGAGAGAAGAATGTTTTTCACATGGACGATTCTATGTTGTATGTTCTAGAGTTAATTCTGCCAGTAGTCTGATTATTTCAGCGTCAAAAGGCGGAACCAAAAATACAGTTTAGAAAAAAGTATTGAGATGAATAAATGATATCAATATAAATGATGGTAAGTTTTATTAACATCATAAAGTATACAATAATGTTATACCGACATTTTGAGACTTAATTAATTAATATACTATTTTTTTGCCAGTTATTGGTTTTTACAATACTCGGATACCTAGGGCCAAGATATTTAAAAGTTATTTGTAATATAAAACTGTTAATAAAAATTATGCGTAAAAAATAAAATAATGCAAACAGGCGAAGCCGGATTATTTAGCTAATATATATATTATATATACATAATAAAAGAAACATTTTTAAAAAATACTGTTGCTCTAAAGAATAATACAATTTTCGTTTTATACTTTCATTATTTTATAGTATTATACGTATTGCATTCAATCGATATTTATTCCTCTCCAAATAGTTATATATTTAAAAAATGCAGTTAGTCGACAGTAAACATTTATTTTATAGTAATGCATTTTTTTTTTTTTTTTTAATCTTCAATTACTTCGGTCGATGTGGCCCTTTTATGAATCGTATTATTTATCATACTCGATATGTGCACCAAGTTTGAGAATAATACAAAATTTTCATCTCAAATGTTCATATAAAACAACTGATATTTTTACGATTTATTTAAATATATTAAATTATTGGCAATTAGAACAGAAATCAATATTTAATTTAATTTCAATAAATAAAGCAATTAACTGTTAGGTGTGAAATATATGTGTTTCCGAATTTATGAAAGTATTTTTGACGTACTTAAAGTATAAGTGAAATGTAATGTAGCACATTAATTCATGCAATAAACTCATATAGTGCCTTATTGTGTATACGATATTGTTATAAATTATTAGTTTCGAACTCGTGTGAAGTCTAATTAAATATTTACGTAGATATAGTTCTGTGTTGTCCAACGTGTGAATTTGGACATAATATGTATAGTTATATCCAATACAGTAGTTCTTGATAATGCATGGAACACTATTATTTCAGACATGATGAAAGGAATTCAATAAGTTCAATTCAAGTTATGGGCTACATCCTACAGAAGTGTATTTCATAGAGAATTCTTTACGTTTAGAACATGTGTAATATTTCAAAAAAAATAAAGTTTAAAACTATTTTTCTGTTTTTGTTGTTTTAAAATAACTTATTGAAGAGTACAAATTTAATTTTCATCTATTATGCTATGTAAACCTTGCAAATAAAAACAAAATATCTCATTCCTTCACGTCCAGTTGATAACTAAAATGATCGACGAGACTTAAAAATCTCTGAAAAGTATACGGAAAGTTATACAGATACAGATTCAAATATTTTATGTAATGTGATTTTGATGCACAGTTACACGATAATCAATAATAAATATTTTATTTTTTTTTTTTACTTAAGTAGTTATAAGTTTTTTAATATATTTTGTTCGTTTTTTCGTAACAAGACCAATAATTAAATAAAAGATTATACTTAATAATAAATCATAAATTAATAAATTTAATAAATAAATAAATAATAAATAATATTTTATTTTTTTTAATAATAATTTCGTAATAAATCAATATTATTTAAACGTTTAACTATACATATTCACTTAACATTTAGACAAAGAAAGTAGTATGGTATACGTATAATATCTTATACGGAAATTAAATAGCTTTTGCTATGTCCTACTTTCTCTGTTCTAAACTTAAACACTTATAATAAGGTATTCATTATTTTTATTAGATATCTTGTTAAATCCATATTATTATTGTTTTTTGTTGTTATTTTACTTATAATCTTTATTTTAACTCTTCTTATTACAATTAAAAATAAAAACGTAAATACTTAATGCGTACTCTTTCTAAAAAAATAAAATGCATTTAATGATAACCAAGAAAAAGATTAATAATACGAATATACTGGAGCATGTGTACACAGTAGTTTCTATAAAATAAACTTATAAAATAAATACTTCATATATTATTCAAAGTTTAAGTAAAATGATTCTTGGTTTATATTATAGAGATTACAATGAGCAAAAAAAAAAAAAACTATTTGCGATGTTACGAACCGATGTTTATTGTTTATTATTGATGTTTGTTGATCTTTTTCAAATTTATAAAACGTCACAATATATGTTATCATAAAAATGTTGTAGTAAAACCGAGCGTATTCGTTTGAAATAAACATATTATAAAGGAAATGATGAAATGAATAAAATATAATTGCTCGGTTTGAGTCTCGGTCGTATCACGAAATGCGTGCTAATACCATATTATGAACATGAAACATATATTTCGAAGGTATAGACATTTTGCTTTGAACTCGTTGTAATTTTTTTATCATGCATTTGTACACGAGTATGTTTTCGACGTGTGGCGTTACAGTTCTGACCTGTACAACATATTGATCATAACAGCATATTATTACTGTTTGATGTTTTTTCCATTTGTATACGAATACTTTTATTACAAGTTTTATACTGTTTGACGTTTGCGTATTGAAACTAAATAACGTAGGTACTCTAAATGCACGTGCATGAACATACAGTTGGGGAAAAAATTATTTTGATAGTTAATTAGTAAAATATTTTTATGTATAAAATTCAATAATCCATTACTCATCGATTGCTTTAACTCAAAATCTTATACTCTAGATAAGCAATAGGAAGGTTTTTTTTTATTGAAAATCATAACAGTTTTAGGCTGAGTGTACCATATAAATGTTTTCATTTTTTGATTGCCCGGGGATTATATTTTTTTTTGTTTGATGTAATGTTGAATTTAATAATTACCATTTGATGTACATATAAATTTAGTACATTATAAATAAATGAAATCAAATATTGGAAGTATACGATGATTGTGCATTTTTTTCAACTTCATTTTTTTTTTTTTTTTATTAAAATAGTAATATTTCTCTATAATCTAAAACATTAAAACATATTCTGGGTTAATTCAGCCTATTCAATGTAATATTTCAATATTATGTGTTGCGAACTGATGTGTATTTGTATTCTTACTTGCAGAAGCGGGTTTTAATGTTTATATCTTACCGAATTAGATTAACCACCACAACTACCCTGAAAAAAATTGCTCTGGCTCCGTTCGATTTACGTTATAACTGCTTTAAAGTTAAAAAGTTAATTATATACCACAAAACATTTTCATGAATTTAATGGTACGCCTACTAAAATTTAATTTATTTATCTAAAAGATGATTTTACCGGGTAGAAAGAAACTAACCGCCCTGGTAGAAAGTACTTACAAGCCACCCCTGCCCACTTGAAGTTATTTGATCTTTTTTGAATTTATTTGACGTCACAATCTTATAATTATTTTTTAACATAAAAATGTAATGGAAAAACCGAGTATATTTAATAAACATGTACAAGAAATTATAAAGTGAATAAATAATGTATTATTTTTTAGTTTGAATCTTGGTCGTACCGTGTGGTCGTACCGTGAAAGTTCTTACTTAGTAGTATTACCATCAGACGCTACTTAAAAGTATATAAACATAGAACATATCGGAGCAACATTTATTTCGAAGTATATGCGTTTTTTTTTAAACGCGTTTAGTATAATATTTCAATAAAGCATACGTGTACACATCATATATATTTTCGATCTGCGCCATTTCAAAGTTCTTATCTGACCTCCTATTGTACAGCATAACATTTATTATCATTTATCGTCATTTTGTATATATATTTTTGATGAACTCCATTTGTATACGAATATATAAACAAAATTAACTCGATCTATTTATATATACCCAATCAAAAATGAATATGTTACCATTTGTACATCAAAATAAATAAATAATTTAAAAGTTAAAAAAACTATATATATATATGCCATTTGCTTGAATACTACAATATTATATAAGTTACTTTTTATAAATTATTTGTTACCCAAATCATGCGTTTAGACAGTTTCATTTTGTAAGTCAAATTGTACAATGCTGATTTAACTGTTACAATGGAAATCGTATTCAAATGATTGCGTATAATAATTATATTTGTGAATTGTAAACTTATAGGTCTCCACGGTCCATGTGAACCTGTTCGGTAAGGCTCATTATATTTCGAAGAAACAAATTAACAATAATCTTAATAATACTATTTAAACACGAGTTTCGCACTGATTGACGTAAGTATTCGTATTAAAACTTAATAATATACGCTTTACATATGTATGCGCATACATACGATCTGGGAAAAATACTTACGTTTTAGGTTGAAAATTATACATTAATACCAATTATTTTTGGTTGAATTATATGCGCGTGTTATATAAACGACGTGTTATATGTATTATTTAACACGCGCACGCGCGGCCACACAAATATTTACTAATTTAAAACGGTATGCTAATAGCATCTATTCATTATAATTCTACTTTAAATTATTAAACTCTCGCGGGACATATTATAGCACGCGAGTAATGGTTGGTCGTAAGTGTATATTTTATATATATAATAATAATACGAGTTATTCTGGACCTAAATTTTGTTAAATATATCAAAAGACTATACACATCTATATACCGAAAAAAGTAAATGCAATCAATATGCAAGGAACGGATGGTAAAATAGAACAAAAATTTGTACTCGTTTTAGTAAAATAAGTAAACGAAAAATCAAAAAATGTGGCCAAATATTTTTCGTATGAAAAATTTATTAATTTAGAAAATTAATAAATAAACTTATTTAAATTTAGAAAATGTATTCATTTTTAGTATTACAGTACAAAATATAATATGAAGATAAATGAAATTATACTATTTAATAATTGAGACAGTACAGAACTACGCATATTCTCTATGTCTAAGGGTTGCAAATTTGAAGTTGTGATGATTTGATCAAGAAATAAGGAAATAGTGAAACACGAGAAAATAACTATTTAAGCACATAAAAAAAATAAAAACAAAAAAAAAAATTTTCTCAAACATTTACGGAATACATCATTACTTACCAGATATGTAAGAATATGTTAAATTAAATTGAATTTATTTAAATTAAAAGTAACCAAAATTTTTCATCAGAATAATATATATATAAAAAGATATGAATTTTTCCTTGAAAATCCGTTCGCTGCTAATATAATATTATATTGTCGTAAACACATGTAAACACACGTAAACGTTTTGAAATTTACATACCAGTCATTGATTTGGACGACCGAGCAGAAAGCAGATTAGAGTGGGAGCGTGCATAAAAGTAAATAGGAAAGGGATTGCGTTTCTACGGTCTAGCTATCCGTGAAAAATCTTACAGTGCAGAGGACGGGGCACGACGACTTTTACGGAAAGAATCTAAAGGGATTGTTGACGGTATGCAATGAATTATAGGCTACTAGCTGACTGCGGTGCTCGGGTATTGTTCCACTACACCGCGTTAGACTAAAATTTTACACGATTGCAAAGTGTGAGCGCTTAAAACCAACTGCGACATCGTACATAATAATGAACATTTTTGACCGATCAACTTCAGGTATGAATGAAACATGCATGTTATATAGCTTGTCACTCACCCGAATCATCGTAAGGCGTTTTTTTTTCATAACCCCATCAATTCTCCTCGCCGCCGTACCCTTATTCGCTATCCACGGTGCGCTTTTGTGTTTTACATGCGTACCAGACCACGTTACGGGTCATATATATTTATGTACTTCACTTTATTTTGCTTGGTGTGATTTATTTTTTCTTACGCCACGCGCCTAATATAAAACGTTTTCAAAGATTTCGAGAGAAAAAAAAACTATGCGAATAATTTTTAAATGGTAGTACGCGAAATTAACGCGGTTAAAAAGCGCACGTCAAAATTATGTAGCTTTTTTATCATTAATCTCAGACACTTTTAACGTGAAAGTATAGCTTTTATAATCAGTTTTTGTTAAAATCTCGAAACATGAACTTAATTTTTTTTTCATTATACTACTCCTGAGCGTGAAGTATTTCTTTATAAGGGACATTTAACAATAAAATTAATAAAATAACGTTGTTGATATAAAAAAAAAAACTTTTTCTGGTTATCATTTTTTATATTATAGAACAGATAAAATATCGTGTTGTATATATATATACACATATATTAGCTTAATTAGAGTAATGTCTTAAATACTTACATAGATATTTAAAATCTATTATACACAGTCAATTTTTATAAATGTTATGGATTTTAAACACCTACGTATAATTTAATAATTTTGAATTTCAAGAGAATTTAAATAAGACTATTTAAGTTAAAATGTATTTTTTTATGAAATTATCAAAAGTAACAAATACAAAATGTGTCCTGGATATTTTAATTCTTCTGAAGGCATAATAATGAAGTTTCCATAGTCTTTTCTATTCAACTTTGTTTTTAACTATAGAAAATAAATACATAATTTACTTTTTGAAATAATGACGGTCGTTATTATACTGTCAAGGACAAAAATAAGACACTGAAATATATTGAAATTTAACGCCAAAGGAAAAAAAAGTTCTAAGATATTTTAAATAGTATTGGTATTTATAAGTATAATGGACACAGATCGGTGTATATTTATTTAAAATTACCTATTAGAGCAAAGTAAGACTAATGTGTATAATTATATTTTAAAAATATTTAAAATATTTATCTACATTTACTTACTTGTAAGGAACATTAATAATGTGATGAACGTCTTACTTGTATTTTATATAGAACAAAATATGATGATAATATCTTATAGGGCTTAACATTTAAACATATTGAGAAATAAAATTACAAAATGTATTAGATATGTAAGTTGCATAGTATAGTATTATTATCTAAATTATTTAGCACACGGTACACCTACGCCGATAAATGTGTAAGGTTTGTGATCGTGCGTAATCACTTCTGAAACTAATTCAACGCGAAAAAGAATGCATTACTCACACCGCAACAAAAATGCTTATTGAGTAACGATTATGTTGAAAACATTTTCCTCTGACCTTCGGGACGAGGAAAAACGATTGGCGGTTAGGGTCGGAACGGCAAAATGAATTGACTCCGAAACAGCGTGGGTTAGATAAATACCGAACAGTGCCCTGTAGCAGTTGTCGCGGTGATTTCGAATGGAGCAAACAAAACTGTTTAATTGGATAAATTGAAGTTTATTTACACCGATCCGCGTCCCCATCCCCTCCCACGGGTGCGAAAGGTGACGTGCAAACACAGAGCGCAAAGGAAATGAGACGAGTGAATGGTAAAATGAATCGAATGAGAGGAGAAATAATCGAGTTGTTTGGAGACCGAGATAACGCAATACAATAGTAATCTTCGAAGAACCGGAAACAGTTTGTTCGTCGGGATCCTCGCGGTCCGCCGGCATGATGAAATACATGTGTTTGCAGACGCAAGAGAGTCAACAATAGAGTAACCGTGGTGTACAAGTCAAACATCGACGCTCACGTATTTTATAAAAAAACGAAATACACACAGTTCGATATAATGTATGTGCTCGCCAAACGGTGTCCTTATACCGCACGTATCCTGTATCCTTACGGACCCGTGCGACGCTCTCGACCCGTATATTGTACTGTTTGGTCGTGAGCTTGACAAATTTTCTACTCCGCTCAAACGAAAAGAATTATTGCACCCGTGTTGCATACCGATTACCCGGCATTAGTTTACATACACCGTAGTGCTGAGTTCAAAGTGGCTGTCGGCAGTACAGGTGGTGTTCGTGAAGAAGACCAAACAACAGTTTATCTTGTAATGTCGGATGAGCGCGCGTGGAATTAAACACCACGAGCTGTACATAATAATATAGAGATAAGATTAAATGTAATCTACTTCCACGCGAGTAAAATCCTTAATCCTATTTTGAAACTTAAGTCATCTCATCTATCATCGCAATATTTTAATCGTACTTCAGATGTATTCCTACATATATATAGGCCCCCTCCTTTCAAAAGCTGGAGGATTTTGTACTAAATGTTTGTTCGGGCTCTTTACAATACTTCCAACTAGAAAATGTACCATTAATTATTAAAAGAAAAGATTCGTAAACGTTTGATGACAATAATAATGTATCTTCTACTATTATTATCTATTTTTATTATAAAACTATAATCTTAACGAAAATATACTATCTTAACGATAAAATAAAAACAAGTAAATTTTAATTCATATTAAATATTCAAATATAATTTTTTTTTTTTTACGAGCATTACATTCCACTGTAAGGTAATGCAATCTTCATAGATAAAATAGCAAGTGAGTTTAATCGTTCTTAACTCATTGTAGATCTTGACCACGTCTTCAGTGAATTTCTTAATTTACTAAAAGTAAATTTAGTACTGGAGGCAAACGTATTTACCTAAGCTAACCGTTCTGATTTTGCTACAACTACTGGAATAGTACAAAATATTCGGACACTAATACATAAGTTAACAAAAATTGTTTATACGTTTTTCATGTAAATATAATTTAATAATCCGAATGAGTAATGTTAAAAATCTTTATTAAAATGTTGAAGAATAAATAGTTTTCAGCTAAATATTTTATGAATACATTTTTAGATAAATCTAATTTGTATAATTTACAAGTGATTTTGTTTTTAATTCAAATTCCTTATTGAACAGTGATTAAAAATTGGATTAACAATGTTATAAATATTTTTGACCTTTTAAAATTTATGTTCAGAATCTGACAGAATAAAGTAAATTATGTAATAAATCATATAATTTTTAAATACCATATCAGTACTTTCAGAAATTTCATCGATAAATGTTTTTTTCTTTTTATTTGTCTTGCATTACTTGCAAAATTTGGTATTGTTTTCATATCTTTATTTACTTGCTGCGTTATGAATAAAGAGGTTAACTATCTCGTATATTTTGTAGGTCTTTATTTAAATCTGAGAGGAAGTTATCTTCTCCATCTATTGAAATTCTTTTATTTTTAACATATCTTTTACTAATACACGATAATATTGTAGAAAAAAACTAAAACATAATCATAATTATATTTAACATAAAATAGTTATTCATATCAAAATTTTAAAAATAAAAAATTTAGTTCATTGGGTTAAAGAATCCTTAAAATAGTCGGGCCCTTGTACACTCTAGGTCTAATAACCCCTTTCCTTTGTGGAAGTCTGCATATACACCTAATTTATATAAAACGTAGCTATAAAATGAAAAACCAATTGACGTCGCAATCATTTTACTAAGATTGAATTCGTCATTCAGTGCATTAATACAAAAAAGAAATTATATTTTAAATAATTATAATATAATACAAATGTTAACATTTGTATTATATTATAATTATTTAAAATATAATTTCTTATAAAATAATATTAAAGAAATATAAAATGTAAAAATGATGTAAAATAATTCAGTTTTTTTATTTTATCATTTGTACATTTTTCATCATACGTGTTCTTTCAATTTTTTTTTTTTTTTTGCTGCACCCGTTATAAGTTTATAGAAAAATAAGAAACTACATTTAAGTAACACGAAATCAATGGTCTAAAATGTCTCGATACGGTTGTGATTATTGCGAACACATAGTACAAATTCAATCTACTCCGTGGTCGTATTTATGTGAAAAAACATATGGGTCAAATACATTTTTTATATTCTTTTTTAGTCGATCCCGAGATGCACGTTTTATATTATGTAGTATATTATGTCGATCAAAATATTATTTGCTGGTGCATAATTTCACATGTCGATCATTTTATTATCATAAAAACAGTGTACTGCCATTTAATGTTCAAAATTTAACTCTATAATATCGTTAAACGAACAAAGCACGTAGAATATCTTCCGCTCTGCAGGTTTCTACCATCCTGATTTCTAACAGTTCTAACTTACTGATGATCATAAATTGCGAATGTATGTGTATGTGTGTGTGTGTGTGTGTGTGTGTGTGTGTATGTGTGTACATCGTTTAGATTCAAAATCATGCGTGTTCGTATTATTTTATGTATAGTATTTATAGAATATACTATTCGTTTAGGTGTATAATCTTATATAAGAACGACGATAAAATAATGAAAATATTTTTCTTTTCATTAACCAAATAAACTAATAGAAGAATTTATTATTATTATTATTATTGTATTAGTTTTTTATATAGAAGTAATTTCAATGGAAACCCTTCATGACTTCTCTTATGCTATCCAGCCTAGTTAAAAAATTGTCAACACAATTACTTATTGTATAGTATTTGTACATAGATTTAAAAGCTTTCTATATTTAAATAAATTAAAAAAAAAAAGTTCTTTATACGTCGGAATTACTATGATCTATTTATATATGAACTCATTCGCTCGCGAGCACACGTTTGTACACATGTAAGTCCAAGTTGAAAAAAAATTTGAAGTAGTAAAGCACTGCCATCACTACGAATTATGGTTTAAAAAGTATATATCTTAATTACTAAATGTTTATAACAATTTGTTTTATAAAATAGTTGTTTTACAATTTTTAGAGAAGAAAAATGTGAAAGTTATTTTCCAAGCAGCCTAAGGAATAAAAATATTTATTTGATATAACGTTTTTTATGTTAAGCCGTCCTATAAGTTTTAGCTTATTAACTAGTTCAGATGCATATACTACTACAGAAAGGATAACAAGAAAATAGGTTGAAAAAATTACTTTTATTCTTCTACAATGTTTATTTTTCGCAAAATTGTCTGCAATGCACGTAAACGGGTAATATAATGCAATATTTGTATACCCATGAATGGGTTCGTTGAGAATATCAAGACAGAATATATGAATGTGAAAGTGCCAATTGAACGAGATTTATATTCAGTATAGATTATTATAGAGGAAGTATACTAGTGTCGTAACGGAAAATAAAATGAAAATCACTATCGTAATTTTCCGGGTTGGAGAATTATTATTCTTGAGCGATCATGCACGACATCACTATTGACAGACTTACAAATCGAGAACAATTGACCTACACATGTTCAAAGGATTTAATTCAATTTAATCGTGTGCACGCAGACTACAAAGGATGTTTCCCTGGCGACTACACGGTATTTTTAGTTACGGTGAAAAAGTGAAAATTTTCATTTTTCAATTAATTTATGAAATCTGGCACCTCAAGCATATTTTATTTTTTTTTTCGAGAATTTATAAGTTTCAATATGAAGGGCGACATTCCGAAACGTGATAGAGTCAATGTGTTGTTTTTTTGTATTCTAAAAAAAGGAAATTTGTAATTTATACACATTATTATTTATCTTAAGTATTAGAACAAAGTATAAAATGTTGATTTCAATGCAAATGGGATAACTGTTGAGTGAAAATAGTGTACTTAGAGTTTTGATATGCTTGATGGTTATTATCTTATAATCATGATTTGTGTTCTAAACGTGAATAATATGATTGTATGGAAATTATATAAGGTCGAATTCGATAAGAAAAACATTGTTAATTTTGTTAAAATGCTCAGTTTCTTATGAAGTGACATTTCATTAAAATTACAATTAAAAATTGATTATGTAGATCAGAGGTTCCCAAACTTTTTATTGTACGACCCATTTTGGGAATTTTTTAAAATTTAGCGACCCACAATATCAATGAATGACTTATTATTTTTTTAGTGAATCAGTTGCTTACAACAAAAATTATATATTTATTTTTAACATAAAAATATAGCGCGAACAACTAAAATTATAATCATGATCCAATTTTGGGTCGTGACTAACAGTTTGAGAACTTTTGATGTAGACATTTTATTTCATTAATTTTGTAAATTATAATTATGTAGGTATTTTATTTATTTTGTTAAAAAGAGTTATGATTATACAAAAAATTAAAATTATTTATTGCAATTCTAACGCAAAACTTTTTTATAACTTCACTAGTATCGATTTTCATCCATCTAGACAGCGTATCGAGGATATCTAGCTATTTACAACTAAAAAAAGATAATAATACGTTTAAATTATTAACTCTCAATTATTATGACAGATGTAAATTAAAATGTCCATGAAAACGAAATAATAATTTATGACGAAAATGCGGGAGCGAAAGAGAATCTCTGTTTCGTGGGCAATAGAAAAATAGATATTTATATTTTCCATCTTAAGTTAATAAAAAATTTTAAATTTAATTTAAATTTCTATCGTGTTTGTAAATTGTTAATGGGAGAACATATTAATATTATGAGATATATAGATAACATATCGAAATTCAAAAGTATAGATATTTAGATATTTTGTTGTTACATAAAAGTAACAAAAATAAATCATAACTATTTTCTCATCCGATATATAATCACTTACATTCGAACAGATAATATGACAACGTACGGAAACGTATACATGTCATAATATAAAATATCATTTTCTACGTATAATATTATGTGACAATTTCCAATAAACGAACTTACACGACAACGATAAGGTATTCTCGGCTCGTAACCTTCGTGTTTATAAAATTGTTTACTATGAACGAACTACTGTCGGGAACCAAAACGTTTTAAACATTAGGATCGTGTCAAAATAATTAATCGAACTTATTATCGAATTCACCTTTTACTTTCTTGCTACGAAATGAATATTTATGAGGAATAGTGACAATGCAATAATTCTACACGATGCGTGAAACTATAAAACTTCTATTTTTGGCGATTTTAAAATAACAACAACGATGATTTAAACGTTTTGATGAAAGAAAGGGCGCGCGCGTTTACTGTAGTGACGATGCGAAAATATCATCACGGTCGAGAACAATAATGAATAATGATGACGAAGTACGAAGTTAAAGATTTTTATTGTAATTTATTCAAAAGCAGTATTCAATAGCTTACAACGAATCACGTACGATGTACATAAACATATTTTTACAAAAGTTTGCACTCTTTATAATTTGAAACGCAAACCATGCAATAAAAATAAAAAAAAAAATTCAAAATATTTTCCATTGAAAAATAAACAATCCATTTATATGCGTTATTACAATTATGTTGTGTATTAATTCTCAACCTGAAGGTATAACACTTTATCGATTCTTGTTCAATATTAGTATGTTCTCATTTATATTTATTTGTAAACGTTGAACCTACAAGAATCCATAACGCATGTAGTCTATTATTATCAACAAACACATAATCCGTATGAGTACAATGTAGTGAACGTATATTATATTGTATTGTTATATTGCAGGTTTCGCTATTTTATACATAGTTCTGATCAGAAAATTTTTAAAATAAAATATAATAGAATAATATATAATTAATATAATTAAATATAAGTTTAATTTAATATGTATAAGTCACAATACTATACGGTTAATCATGTTGATGCGACCAATTATTCACGAAGCGTTATTCTATCAAACCTAATACGGCTGTTAGAATGCAGGACCGTCGTCGAGTTGTGCATAACTTATATTAAATTACTCCATTGTTATAGTAAATTAAATGTTTACCTTTATTATGTTGAAAACAATTAAAATGTCAATGGGGTGTATATTATAATAAGTTAACGGCATAATACGATATTATTTAAATATTATTATAATTAAACACCATTGAAAATAAACGCGTTTTGATTTAAAATATCGAAAAATTAATTTTCTTAATTAATTAACGTAAAACGTAATCGGAGTTAGATTAAATTACATTTCCAACGTTAAAATTGTATTTGTCTCCGAGAATAACGCGATGCTATTTAGCATTTATCGAAACACGGCTGTATAATATTATATAGTAATTTCCTTTTCACACCACTGTAAAAATTGATTAAAAAATATTCATTAAATATAAAATATATATACAATAATTTAAAAAAATTAAAATAACGACCTTTGTGCCTCCACAAAGAATTTCTTTCTGTTACTTTAGTAGACATGAAAGGAGCCTTTGACTTTGTATCATTCTTTTAATACGCCTAGCTTTTTCATTCCACCCTCCCTATCTCAGCAACTCCACGTATCTGCACTCTGAAATTTTCTTCGTCAAAACGTTCTACATCAGAAATATTAACGAACGCAGAGGTCTGTTACAAGAAAGCTGCCTATATAAACCATCTTCAACGTTTACGGTCTGTTTAACTTCCATAGGTTTCCCCTACATTCGACATATTACATATATATTTTAGATAACGATGATGCGGTAATCCATTTGTAAATCTTATACTCCGATTATATACCAGTTAACATAATGTACGATACAGCATAGAATCCTCTGCTTCGAATTTTAAACATATTATGCAGTTAATGCGTTAAAACCAAATTTCGTAAAACAATAATAGCTGCAGTAGGTTTTCTATATTATATTCAGCAGCCGACCCATTCAATGTATCCAATCAGTCACTTGTCCTTAGATCCGAAACTTAAATCGATTTAGTATTTGTCCGAGTGTTCTCTGACCTTTTCGAATCCTTGGACTTCACTAATCTTCAGTGCATTCATTATGGACGCTTAAATGTAGATTCTAATACGGTTCCATTATCGTTTAACTTTCGCTATCTACGCGCTTCGCATTAATGCCGTTATCTTCTCTTTCTCGTTACCGTGTAATATATTATTACGTTCACGAAACATGTGCACCGTAACTCTGCGAAACTCTAATTCTACTATGTAGTCTCGATATAGATGTTTAAATAAAATTACAAAGATATTTCAATACCAATTTATAAAAATAAAATCTTATGATAGGAGTTAGTAGCCACAGAAAAAAAAACCTTCGTCAAGGCACGTGTTTGTGCCCAGAATAGCTTTTAAGATGTTTTTACGCCTTTGACGTTAATATTATTTACAGTCCGGATCGTTAATTTTAAATTTACGACATGATTTTCTCGGTAGCTTAATTTATATTAACCTTACTGTTTCACCTTATCCCTCGAGTACCGAAAATTCTGTAAAAGAAGTTTTTTTTACCCCCGTAGTGGTTCAATATCCAACAAAATTTTACCGTCAAACTTTTACAGCATTATTTGCTTATTCTTAGCGAACTTTAATATTATATGATATTTGATTTTCGGAATTGTTTTCGTTATTTATTCAAAAATTCAATCTGTGCCCGAACGCTTATTACATACTTTGTTAAATGATTTCACGGCCAACGTTGGATCAGCGTACACACACATATCACTGTATTTGTAGTGAGTTATAACACAATAAATTAATTTTGTGAATTATTATATAACAAGTGCATTTTGTTCGTGACAATGTGCTGTTGGCATCGTCACACGCCATCAGATAATTTTCTCGTGTCTACTATCTTTTCTGGACGACTAAAATATACGGGACTCTTCGCGACGTTCGTCGACGAATGTGTACACCGACGAAAGTTCGTACGGTTTTTGTGTTCGTAGCAATATCGCGGCTCGATAAGCCAATAATTATTTTTAAAATAATACAATTCAATACGTCTGTTAATCGCCGTTCTTATTGTTTTTTTATTATATAATTGAATTAGTTATTTGGAAAAAGAAACATCTCCAGAAATTAAAATTTTACGGGAGAGGAATAAAATGTATTAACATATCCGATAGATCAGTGTTTCCCAAAGTGTGTTCCGCGGAACCTAAGGGTTCCATGGGACAATCTCAAGGGTTCCGCAAGGTGAATATTGAGTGTAGATATTGTAATAAAAAATTATCACAAACTATCTTTAAAACATTACTTGGAGTACTTATTAATTTTATAGTAAATAATTGAAAAATCCAGGTTAATTGAACATTGGGGTTCCATGAAACACACACTATTTTCTAAGGGTTCCGTGGTCGTAAAAGTTTGGGAACCGCTGCGATAGATGTTCTATTTTCGAAATAAATAAAATAAAAATATACATACTGTTACTATAGGAACATGTGAATATGTTTTGTTTTTGCACGAAATAGTGTGTTTCGATACAAATAACTACTTCTGTAAAAATCTGAAATATTGGACATATTCTCTTTTCCATATTAACCCATTCAATTATTGTGTTTGCGTGAATGCAATTTTTATTTTTTTAATTATTGATGCTCGTGCGCTCATCATCGTCGTGACCTTTAATTGTCAATTTATATTACTTGGTGTATTATTTCCGTTGTGTGATTTATTTACACATTTTAGGTAGAGCAGCTGGCCAGTCTACGCTCCATAATATTGAAGTCGTTTTAATGCATTTATTTATTTACTGAACTATATTGTTAGGTCAGAAAGGATATTTATTAATATTGTTTAACCGAAGTCTTTTATGTTATTGTGATTTATTATTTCTGTGCTATACAATGCAACAACATGTTTGCCTTCTTAATTACCATTATTTTTTACATATTAATTCCTATTGTCCTTGGTTCTAATTAAACAAAAAACAAATACACATCTTACATATAATTCACCCACATTACTCAACAATCTTGCTCAGCGTTCCCAACCACTTTTTCTTGAGTTATCACATTTCGTTACAAACCGTTAATCGGTCGTTAAGTAAAAAATTTATTATGTAATTCGGTGACTGAAGTAAGCGTAATACAATTTTATGTTACCTGCCCTAACACAATTTGTAAATTTTAAGCGTTTCAATCATGATTAGCTACCAATACTATAACTTTGTATACAGTTTTTAGTAATATTTATTTGCTTTTTTAGTATCATCGTGCCTTTTATTTGTACGTTTAGGTGAATTCTCTATTGCACATCGGATCAAATACAAAAGCTTTAAATCCTACTTGCTTAAAAAGTAACCGAGACTTCAGTTGAATTTTCATTTAATTATGTATACCTATATTTTTTATTTTTTTAAATCTTTATGACTGTTTCCAAATAATTGACAACACTGAAAAAAAAAAAATAATGATTTTCCTATGATACAATTGTCTACATTAGCGCGTGGTATAAAATATGCATTTTCGATACTAAATTCCTTACGATATGTTGAATTTTCAGGCATGGACCTCGTAACCTAATCTTAATTAATTTTGACGACAAGTTATCTTCCGATCATTTATGTGGGTTATACATGTTTTATTTATTATTTCGATTTTTTAAGTCTTATGATTTATTTTTTCATTCTCTTTACATCGTGCTATTAACACGAAGTTTTCAACTATCTTAACAATTAGTTTAGACATAAAACTAAAACCGAAATTAATCAATACAACATTATTAAACTATTGTTGATACAATTTTGAAGCAATATCTATATCTCTGTAATCATCCGTTTTGTTTTGTTGTATAGGCAAAAATAAGATAATATGTAGCGCATATATTAATCTGTAATCAAAAATATTAAAATCATTATTGCAAATGATTCATTTAAATTTGAAGTACATAATATTTTATGCTGTCTGACATTTGATTGTAAAACAAATAATGTACTTTATATAAGTTTTTAATAAAACCTATGTGCACCATTTACGAGTACAAATAGAACTGTAGATCCATGCGTATTTAATTAATATAAACTACATAGAAAACGCAATCTGTTAATAAATGTAGTATTTACATCGTTACACAATATTTCTACAAAATGTAATTTTGAATGTTTATTACAATAAAGTAAAATTTCAAATTATCTTTCACTTTTTCTCGGAGATTTTATAACTCACCTACCATCCTAATTGTTTGTTACAACTCCATTTAGACGACTAAATAATTTCAATTTTATAACTCAATTCAGTCGTATTCTATTTAAAAGTCACATCATATTCGAAATGGAATTTATCGGGTGAACGGGAACCGATAAATCCATTAGTATTGGATTTTAAAAAGTATATACACGATCTATAACATAATTGAAATTGAAAAACTACAGTGACAACTCGAATCATGTTATACTCTATGCTTTAATTTTCATTACTATAAAATAGTGTAAAATGTAAAACAAAACGTAGGTTGGTATTAAAATAAATTTGCGAAAACATTTGAGTTTTTTAGAAGAAAAAAATTAGGAACTACGTGCATTTATTAAATATCTCCGTTCGATATAACTATGAACATACAATTGAATGGCGTTATGCAGAAAGCCATCCCACAATCTAATGAACGAGTTAGAGAATTTCAATTTACGAATTTTGCAAAATAAGAGTTGTAAAATTTCATGAAATTTCATGAAATATTTTATTTGAGTGAAAAATAAAAATTTTGTTTCACTTTGATAAAAAAAAAAAATATATGCTTTATGTTTTATTTACTATGCAATACTTTTTGTATTATTGATTGTACCAAATAGAAATAAAAACTAATTTATATAAATTAAAAACTAACACCATATAATTTTATAGTTATTATTATTTATAAATATTGATTTAAGAAGTAAGAGACCAATAGTCATTGAAACACCTGAAGACATTATACAAAATATAGATGAATTTATAAATAAGTTGCCAGTAGTCCCATTACTCATCAGCTATCACATTATTGCAGAAGTTTCTCATCAAAAAAATATATTGGTACCTAGTGAGTTAAAAAGTTAAGCACATATTTATAGAATTTATTGTGAATATACATAATATTATACCAACATTTGGAAATGTTTTTAAAGATAGATGAAGATCACAATTCAATATTGATGTATAATATTGAATTGTATTTATATATAAATAAAAAATAAATATATACATATGTAATTAAATTATATTTATTTAATAAAAAAAAAAAAATTAGCTCCTTTGCTTATTGGACGAATATTATCATAAAAATAGTTGTTATCAATAATAATGCGCAGGTTTTGTCGTTAGCAAAGATATATATTAATATTAAATATATCTGTGGTCGTTACCTATTTATAGGCAGCTGATTGACTATACCACATTAAATGGAAAACCCCAACATTGTACCGAAACGATATCATACAATATCAACTAATTAAATGATATTTGACAGTCACTATCTCAAACGTAAAAAAAATATTTTCAATATTTCATAAAGAGTGAAATTTTCAATTATGAAATATTTCAAATTTGCAACCCTATACAAAATACAGCCAAACCAACATTGAAGTGTTGTGCTATCTACCAATGTTTCAAAAACTAACTGAATGATTTATATCGATAAGAATAATTCTTATAATTATTATATCCATATAGAACATTAGTGGGATGGTTGCTTTCTGTATAACGTCATTCAATTATTAATCAATACAATAAATATGATAAGTGATAATGAGAAAAAAATGTATTACTCAACCAAAATATATGTTAATTGTACATAGTAATCAATGTAGTTTATTTTGGTTTATCTCAGCGGCTAAATATTTGTAATGAAAAATAATAATAATGCCATAAAATATATACACTATTTTGAATTTGAATATTGCATATAATAAAACCGAAATGCCGAAATAAACAAATTTTCAACGGAATAAATAATATAACCATTAATATATATTTGTTAAAAAATGTTTATTAATTTGCTAAATTTATTCCACGAGATGGAAATTTTAATTCCACATCCGTTCTAAATATTAGTTTAATCAAGGACAAAAAAATTGTTTCTATTTGTAAAATGTTGAAGTTTATCGAATTATAAAAACATGCATGCACCGTAAGGGCGAGTCGACTCTACCGTTGTCATATCCTATTCGTAAATCGAAATGGGTTCTATATTCGTGAAAATATTTAAAACCCTTTTGGTAATTATAATTAAAACATCAGACCGAGTATTAACGAGACAGTGATCAATTTAGAACATGGACGTATAAACGTACGGAGAGGTAAAATGCGACAGGTACATTATATGAAGCGATTATTATTAAAATCGTTATTTGTATAATGTGAAAATTCTAAATACGTATGTTCATTTATTCGTTCGTTTTAATCAACTGTATACAAATAACAAAACAGCGTTATATACAGACTCAATAACATTTACTCTGTATTTTTTATTTTTAATGTTTGGTTGACCAATTCAATAGTTATAATTATATTTTACAATAGAGTTTTAAATAAATACTAAATTAATCAAAATTAATTTAGACATAAAATACACAAAAATGATATTAAAAAAAACTGAAAATTCAATTGAAAAATAGGTTGGTACCCCGAACAAATTAAATTATAGGCTATAATGGAAGTACTCGTGTCATTTGAGGTTTAACTACATTTTTTCTCGAATGCAAAATTAATTTAAAAGTAAACGCATTACGATTAATAGTAACTGTTGTGATATAAATAAAACTTATTTGCATCATTCGTATACATATTTTATACTTCAGCTAACTATCATTATTTTCCCTTTATTTAATTCCATTTCCTCTAGTTCAGTGATGGTCAAATTTTATTTGATTGAGAACACACATGAATGGTTTGATTGAATAATTGATTTAGTAATAATAATAAAAAAAAAATTAAATAAAAATAAAAAATACATAAGTTATAAAAAACTTGGCAGTTGGAAACTACAAATCTTCTGACTTTTTATTTCATATAGATTAGGGGTGGTGAACCTATGGCACGTGTGCCAAAAGTGGCATGTTGGCCAAATTTACAGACACGCCATGTATTAAAATATAATAAAATATTTATCTTAAAAAAATAATTAATTATAGGTATCTACATTAAATTTTTAGATTTAGAGAGGAAACGAATGCAGTAAGAGTGGTTATGGGGATGGGCGTTGAAGGGAAAAGGGGAAGAGGAAGACCAAAAAAGAGATGGTTGGAGACTTTGGAGAATGACATGAGGGCTGTCGGTGTGTGCAAAGGAGATGTGATTGACTGAGTGAAGTGGAGGTGTAGGACAAGGGTGGCCGACCCCAAATAGTTGGGAGGAAGGCGAAGTAAAAGAAGAAGAAGAAGATATTAAATTTTTAGATTAATTTAGATTACATTAATTTTTTGGATAAACAATTGCTAATATTGTAATATGCTTACAAATAAACGTAGTCCTAATAAAACGTGTATAATTATTGCATGCTTTTTCTTTATTTATTTATTTTTTTTTTTTGGCTCGCGAGCATATAAATCCGTTCACTAATGATAAGCATACAAGATAAAATCGAAACAATTCTTTATTAAAATGTCGAAATTTGATGACGCGTTTAACGGTTAAAAGACAACACTGATACGCGGCAGTGTTACGAACCACACACCATTCGTGTAAATGAACTTTTAATAATCAAACCATAACATTTGCGATCTGGCGTCAATAAATCGGGAAATAACAATAAATCCCTTGCGTCTTCTGAATTCATACGCGTGAGTTGTGTTCATGCATATTAGTTATATGCATATTAGATATTTCGCAACAAACGAATGTGCGTTTAGATTTTTCACTCCGGCGGTCGTTCGGCAATTATTTTGTACTATCATTTATCTATACACGCACGGTTCGATGGCGGTTAGATAAATATTTACTAATAACAATAATATTAATATTTAAACACGATTCACTGTGCAAGCTGACCGCTATACCTATTTTCGTGGACGCTGTACCGATGTGCGTCTAGAATTTCACTCAGCTTTATGTAAGGCATGTATTACAGCTATCGCGTCGAGCCCGACCAATAAAAAATGTCAATTATAATATTGTACTGTACAGATGGACGTGTTTAGAAAGTATTGTTCAACGTGCCAATATCAAAACACAAACAATCGTGGAGTCGGAAAAAAATGTATAGACACTCACACACAAACGTACATGTACATATACATAAATACATTATAATATTTTAAGAAATCGTTGTATACTTTTATCGAAACGTTTTGCCAAAAAAAGGTTCACAGTATTCTTTTACGACTATAATCAAAATTTATCTAGTCGAACTCCATAAAGATTACGCGCGTTTACATTATTATGTGCTACCCCCAATATTGTGCATTTAAGTGAAGTCAGTACTTCACTTATTGGAACTTTAAAAAAATCGGTTTTCGAAAACTTGTCACCTCCAAGCACTTTTGGGAATGCGACTGTAGGTTTTTTTCTTTTTTCCCCCTTTTTGCCAACCTGACAGTTATTATTTTTGTGGAAATTAAACGACCATCGTTTCTTTGACACTTTAAAAAATTGAAAATAAAATATTTTCGAATTATTCGTACCCGGTGTTGTTAAAAACAAATACTTTATAACAAAATTATTCGATAATACATCTAAATAATATACTCAATATATATAAATATATGAATTATTTTGAATCAAAAAAGATTGTTTGAATACTTTTAATTTTTATGTAGACACAAAATAAAAACAAGATTTACTATCGACACGGCTATGCAAAATACCTTTTCGGACATTCCAAGTGCGTGCAAACCTCGAGTAATATTTTACACCATTCGATGGAACGCCTGTTGTATTTTTTAATTTCACAAAAATGATTTCGACACCATACTGCTAGCAGACGACATTTTTTGTTTAGCTCGACTTTTGTACTATCGCCGAAATGTTCAATATAACAAATTGCAGTCAGCAAATTTAATTGAAATTGTGATGCCATAACTATACCACTCAGTATCACGTACGGTCAAGGCCAGAGCGTTTTAATGCATTTGAATACTATATGACTGACAAAACGGATTAATCGTATACGCATATTAATGTATCCGAGTGTAATTTATATGATCAACATTTGCCCGACGGAGTACTTTGAAGAACTTGAAACTGTATTGAAAATGTAATTTAATAAAATACAGATACCTGCAGTGTTAAATCAGATACAAATATATATATATATATATATACATACATACATATTGTAGCTAAAGCTTAGGTTAATACGATATGAAAATCGAATACTAAATTTAATTTTAATTTAGACAGTTATGTAAATGTAAATAATTTAAATTTTATAGGTACCAAATATATATAACTCTACAGTATTAAGTACGCAAAAAAATAATTTTGATATATTAATATATTGAATAATTAAACCATTTTTCTTTAGGATATTTGAGATACACTTCCACAAATCGTCCCTCATTTGTTGATCCTTATAATCTGCATATTTAAGATCACACGAGCATGGACTTTTTCTTACGCATTCAGCCAATTGTATATCGTCTATTGAGAATAACACTTTTGATGGCATTTTGCTATTATAATTACTCAATAATTTGCAAATTAAAATATGATCAGCTACGTGGCTCGTGCGATCTGAATGTCGTCGCTCGTAGGAATCGGTTACATTCAAAATCAAGTAGTGTCTGCGCGACCAAAATGAAATCGCACCACGACTGCCGTACATCTCTAGACGCGTGCATGGGAATTACATATTTTAATTTATGTGGCCTCGTGCATTTTAATATACCACTTAAATTGTAATTGATTAACTCCTATTTTGGAATGTTTACTATAAACATATAGATTTTGTAGTAATCCCGGATTACTACTTTTATTTTATTATGTTGTTTCCTTATTCCAAAATCCTTGAGATGTATTTGTATAGCATTATTAACATTATTATTTTATATACATATTATTATTCCTAACATATAAGCAGGAACTAACCTTAGATTTAAGTGCCAAAATAAGTTTGTATCACGTAGAATTTGTTTACGAAAACAGGAAAAACCTTATGTATTATTGAAGGTTGTTTCCTGTACGACGTAGAAGGCTACACCCATATTTATGATATAAATACGGCTGTAGTCCCCTTTACAAATTAGATTTTAAGCTTACTATTAGCTGAGCAGGTCGATGTGACTGCCAGTCTTAATCTCCGTAAAATAAACTTAAACTTATACTTTTCAAAAGTGTTGTACTTTTATTTTCCGACAAAACCTTTTTTATTTTTACACATCTTTAAATTCAGCACGACTGTTGAACCAGAACAAGGGACAAGAGTGGACTTCGTCATATATTTGTTGTAAGTTGACTAGACGTAGCCAGCTCACTACAATTTCTTCAACGATGAATCAGCCAAATTTAAGTTTTTGTAATAAACCATAAATGTACATATATAACGTGTATAAAATAATTCTTTTGTAATTCGATGTTCGTTTTCTTATTACATAAATTAAGCATATTTTGTAAATATAATATAACTGCACTGAACTAATTTTTTAGTGTATTTTGATTAGATAATATGTTTAAAAGAAAGAATGTATATATATATATATATATATATATATATATATATATATATAATAAGTGTCATGGTTAATAATATTAAATTATTTAGACAATATACATATATTTAATGTTTATGAATGTATATTTATATTATAAATGCTCGGTATTCATATTGTTTTCTACATATCTGTGATGTGACTCGTGCAAACCGCTGAGGTCACAAGCAATAATAAAAAATAATAATATTTTCTAGTTAGGTCACGTCCAGTTTTCCTCGAGGGATCTGTATCAGAAAATGTTCGCACAAACAGCTGTGCACGTAAGCCCCATTTATTTTAAACAATTTCCATGATTCCTAAGACCCACATTTTTCACGAATAAACCTATGAGTACAAGTGCATATCAACGTAGCTGGTTCAATATTTTAATGCACACGCGCTCGTTCGGTCACCGTCAATGTTCAAGTATGATTCGTTTAGGAGTATTTGTTCAGACAAGTTCATCATCGATTCGCGCGGGTCCGAATGATGTCGTGATGGAAGGGGATGACGGCATCGCGAGAAGTATACTCGCAGTCCTGCAGCTTCTACAGTACCGTCTCGCATCATCCGCTAAAAATGCGTTAAGAAAAGCAAACACACAACCGTAAAACCAATTTATATATAAACGGAATCGAAATTGTATTTTTCTACTTTATATAATTTTGAATCACCCAACCACCGAATAATGTACGTGTTCAAACAATTGTTATCACTGGTCGATGGGTCCCAGTAATATTACGGGGTGAGAGAGGAAACGGCGTAAGCTATATCTTGACCCAAGTGACATTTCCCCTTTTCAAACGGTTATGGAAAATCGATTTCGTTCGCTTAAAGATCTGTAAGCCGTAACTTCATCTTAGTCTCGGCACATACAAATGTATACACTGTGAGTATTCAACGAAGCGTTGATTTGGTCGTCAACAGTTAGTGTACATATACTTAACTACTCATGATAATCGTGAGGAGTTTGAAAATTTCGAATTAGATTGTTTTTATTTTATTTTTATTACAATGTATATTAAAATATACTATCAAAATTAAACTTTTAAAATGTTTATATTCCGAAGTACCTATTACGATAGACGATATGATAATTACGTTATAATGTGCTTCATCAAAGACGTTCTTATCGTTATTGTTGTAACAAAACGATAAGTCAAAAAGCAGATACTTCACTTCGTGCGTCGATCGAAGATACTTCGTTGACAATGCACTTGGGATGCTTAATATTATTGTGTTTGTGAGTATAATATAAATATATAAATAAATTATATAAGATCTTTGATTGTATTATACGTGAAAAATGACAAGGGATTAAAGTATTCAGAACGCATACTTTTGAAAAATATTACAGTTCAGTTGTGGTGTAAATTATATTACAGCCATTCACAGAACTCATCTATTATGCATTTACATTTGTAATATATTTTTCCATAAATAACTATTTAAAATATATTTTTACCCACAACTGTTTTACTTGTTATTATACATATAGCCTTTTATTATTATTTAGATTTTTCTTATTGATCGTTTAAAATATAAACATAGTATGCAATTTTCTTCAGCTCTTGATTTATGATAACAATATGTTTGCTCTGCGCAATGTACAATACTTATGTCAAACATTCAATACAATTGCCTTTGAAAATATAGTCTAGTTCAAAATTGATTAAATTGTTTTTTTTTTCGTTTCAGTATGAAGTTCTCCGCAGTGTAGTTGTATAATATGACCATAAAAACAAAAATGACTAAAATATACGTAATATTGTTTTAATATTAAATTAAGTTCATAGAATAAGAAATACATTTTAACTTATTTGTAACAAAATAACTATAAATATATATATATAAAAAAAATTAAAAAAGAACCGGATGGGCCTCTTTCTACTGTACAGTTGGGGGTGGAGTGCACCTTGTTTATAGGATAGGTCATTATTACAATGGATTTGTTAAATTTGAATGCAATGATAGATATCATTGTATACGAATAACGATTCTGAACGGAGTTAATATGTTTGTCTAGGATATAATACATTGTTATTAATAAATATTGTAAAAAGTATATTTTATTTTGAAACGATAAATATATTTTTCAATTAGGATGGGTTGGCAGTTGTATACAGCGAGATAGTTAAATTATTTAAAAATAATGCATGTAGTTATTATAACAATACATTATATTAACATATAGTATATATAAAAATTTTTTAGGTTATGTTTGGTTTTTGAAACACTGTTAACAACACAGATATATACAATGTATATGTATATACACCATAGGTGTATTGATAACACGGCTAAAGATATAGATATAGTTTCTATAGCCATGATTTATAAAAAAAAAAAAAATAATTGAAATATAATGCAATAGTATGCAATTTCGTAAAAATTTAAATTTCAAATAGTCATGCCATTTTTCCTTTTAAGTTTGGTAGAATTTGTTTTAAATATTTTTGAAAATTATCTTATGGACAACATCGTGTCAAAATTTTGAATCTTAAGTATGAACAGAAAACATTTTATGAATTTTTATATACAAAATAACTTGCAAATTATCGTGATTTTTATACATTTTATACAAATTTGAGCATTAAGGGCTTATAAAAAAAATTTGAGTAAACCGATCACTGATATTTTTTAGTAACGATAAGCTTAACTTATTATAAACCTTGTATTATATCTTCAAGAGTTTTCGGTCTGCAAATTAAATTTGATAGATGTTTAAAAAAAAAATTTTACAAAAATCGAAAATTTAAATATGTCATAACACTTTGAAAACTTAACCATGTATAGAGAACGCCAATATAAAAATTTGGTGAATATTTCAAGTTGTTTCGATTTTTGGTTTTTGAGTTAGAGCATTTTAAAAAAATGTAATTTGTAAAAACGTGATTTTGCGTAAAATTTCCTGTTTTTTCGTAATTTTTTTATCGTTTTTTTCAATTTTTTTAAAAAGTATTGAAAAAGTTGGATTTTTGACTTGCTAAAGTATCATCTACATTCACTTTCCTTTCAGAAAAGTTGCTGTTTAAGCAAATCGAAGCATTTTTACTGCCAAAATATGTGTTGTCAGACACAAAAAAAATAGATTCCATCACTCCGTTCAGAATCTAAAAAAAAAATAAAAAAAAAAAACGCACATCATTGTAAAACCAATAGATTCCATCACTCCGTTCAGAATCTAAAAAAAAATAAAAAAAAAAACGCACATCATTGTAAAACCAATAGATTCCATCACTCCTTTCAGAATCTAAAACATATTAAAGATGATCATTCCCAAATGAATATCATTAATAATGTATAGATTTAATTTATAATAATTTTTAGTGCTACGTTGCGAATAAAGTATAAATATATGATATATACCTGGTGATGAATTTGTAATTCGAAATCGGTAGTACTTTACAAATATAATTATACTCCAGGCTAAGTATTTATTTATTTATTTTTACATATAAACTATTAGTTAATTTATTTATACATTAAAAATGTATTGCATTGAATATACAAGAATAAAATGTATTTTTAAATTTCTTCTTTTTATTCTTTCTCAGCTTAACGGCTCATTTAGGATGCTACCATCAAAATTACTCTCCATCCATCTCTTTGATACCTTGTCTCTAATGCTGCGTTCAGGTCTATTATTGATAAATCTTTAGCAAATACATCAATCTATCGAGTTTTGGGTTGTTCAAAGTGTCTTGTTTTATTTATTTTATTAACTAATACATTTTTAATTAGATATCCGCTCTTCATGCATGCTCGACCACTCTAATCGTTTTCACCTAATAAAAATGAGCGAATGTCTGGATTATTATATAGCATTTTTATGTTTTTATTACTTTTTCTTTCATATGCTTATATTTCTCGGTTAAAAATTAGTCCATATATGTTTCGTAACACTTTTCTTTCAAACGTAATATGTCTTCTGTTAACACCAAAAGCATCATGCTAACAATTTATAATTTTTAAACTAATTAATGTACTATATATGTTAATAATATACTATTAGTTATAAAAATCTATGATAACGCAGATTAATGAATTTTTGTATTTTTTGTATTTTGTATTATTTGAACTGTATGTATTTCAACTTTCATTCGATGTCAAACGAACAACTTGACTTAAAACTGATAATATTTAATTCATTCTTGGAAAAAAAACATAGTTATTAGATTTTACTATATATTATTTATAAAGGTTTACAATAATAAATTATGATAATCAACTATGTATATATACCTCCTATACTCATAAATAATTTTAAAACTGAATTTGTAGATTCCACAAGCGTAATTTTATTTTAGTTTAAAACAAAAACGAAATTCATAATATATTCATAAAGTATAGTGTACTCCTTAATTTCTGATATTGGCACGATAAACTGTATTGGTAAAAAAGTATCGACATCCCATTAAATTAATAGAACTTACAATCAATAATAGTAAAAGAAATACGCAATCAAATAAATCATTCAAACCGAACGACTTTATATTACGTTAAAAAGTAATCGACTGTTATCTAAAAATATTAGTTAAAAATATTATATTTTATGTTCCGTAAAAAACTTTGCGATGAAAACGTATTGACGAGAGTATATTAAATTATATTTGATGGTATTGTGTGTGTGTGTGTGTGTGTGTGTGTGTGTGTGTGTGTGTGTGTATGTGTATTGTCGCTATGACGTGGTAGTATTTAATATATGAGAAATATAAAAATATTATAATTAGAAAAAGTCATATAAATCTAACTATTTTTTCTTCGGTTGTATTGTATGAGACACGCACATTTTCGGTGTATAATTTTACATATCGCCTTTTCAATCAAATTTCATTTACACACACAAACACCTTCCAGATTTGTTTAAATCTTTCTATCTACTCAACTGATTGTCATCGTATATACTCGTATAGAGCCGTACTTGAAATTTCAGTTATTGGCTCAAGTTCACATTTAACAACGCGTTTAATATTGGTCACGGTCAACACTTAGTCAAATGCGTAAATACCTACACAACATATAGATTCTATACGTGCTGAATGTAAACTGTGAATACAAACATCTTTGAAATACATGGGAACTTGGAAATTAAATTTGACCACAACAAAATTTACAATCTATAACTCAGGCGTTAGCAGCCTATTTTTACAACTACGTGGGCCATAATATTTTTATCAGCTTTTTTTTGTAGTGGCCGCATTTAAAAATATAATAAACGTTATTTTGAAAAAAAATCAATTTCAATATTTTAATTTTATATATTTGTAATATAATCGTTTATTTTATATGAAAAATATAAATGATGAGAGCCTTTGCTTGGTTGTCCTTACATTAGCACATTTCAAACAAAATATGTGATGGGAGGACATAATTGGCCAAATGAGATAATAGCTCGCGTAGCAATTATAATTGTAAAATATTAAATAGTTATGAATCCAAAAATATGAGATAACTGATTTATATTGATTTCGATGTGATATATAAAATAAGAATTTCTACGGGTAGCTATTTGTAGGACCGCAGAGTGTCGGTGTCTAGCCTAAATACATTTTAACGATAACATTGAATTGAATCTAACAAATACTTTTGAGCGATCAGAATGGAGTCTGACTAATATATGTTAGGTTAGGTTAAGTTTCTAATTGGTCACTAATAAAAATTCAAATGATACTGATTCTGAAAAGTAAAACCTGCAAATTAATTTATTTGTATACTTGTATATTATACATATATTGGTTGGACTCAATATGATTGCCTAAAAGTATTTGTAGGATTCAATTAAATGTTATCGTTAAAATGTATGTAGTCTAGACACCGACAGTATGCAGTCTAACAAATAGCTACTCGTAGAATTTATAATTTTATACATCCCATCGAAATAAGTTAGTTATCTTATATTTTGGATTCGTAACTATTTAATACTTTACAATTATAATAATTATAGTTATTGCTACGCGAGCTATTATCTCATTCGGCCAATTATTTTCTCTAATCACACATTTCGTTTGAAATTAGCTAATGTAAGGACAACCAAGTAAATACTCTTATCATTTATAATGCATATCTACTCCTGTAAAAAATTTCCTTCTTAAACCTTTTTTTACTTCGTTTCATTATTATATGTATGTGTCTGACTGTATTCCTAGAATAGTGTCATTAAGAATAAAAATATTTGGATGTCCCGCGTTAAAAAATGCATATGATTTTGTTTGAAAATTATTAGCGGTCCTATCAATGCTTGCTGAAAAGGCCCTTGATATTTTAATATGAAATTGTGTAACATCAGTTTCAACGTAATTATTTAAAAATTTAATCTGTATAACTATCGATTTTTTTCGCCATTACATGATTTTATTTCTATCAAATATTTTGTGAATTTTTGAATTACGTAATTTTCATTTAAATATAGAAATTCGATAAAATTCATGATTTATGTTACACATCTTCTTTTCTTAGAATCAGACTTTTATTCCTTAGACAGAACTGACTTCTGAATTTTCCACCACCAGCTTTGACTGAAATAAAATCGACACTCTTTTATTTTAACATCCATCCAGACTTTTTTTAATTTAAATTGTTTTCAAAAACTATATACGTTTCTGAATGGAGAATTATCAAACTTAGCGATGTAGTTAATAATAGGTTGAAAAACTAAACTTAATACATAAGTACTGAGCCGTTGATGAATGGTTCCTTATCGTTTGGTAATCGGTATAATATGATGTGCTAGGTTTGATATCACGATCGGCTTACTATATCTGATCTATGTGTCTTCAATTTGAATACATAAAATAATAAAGTTAGGTCTACTCGAACATATAAAATTTAACATGGTATTAATTTAAGGTTATCCAATAGCATTACGTTGCGCTCACGTGATTCCAAAATGCACCGTTTATAGATTTATTATGAATAATAGTAATAATAATAATAATTTCATATTTCTAATCGTTTTTAGTGTAATACATGTATACGTGTAATACGTGCACGTAATCTCGTTGAAAAAACCGTCAAATCGATTACGCTTTTCGTTTATTTATTTATATTATTCAAATCGCGTTAGAACCACGCGTACAAAACTTTCAACTTAATATATATGTGCGCGCATATGTAATTAAAAATGTATTTCATACATAAAACGTTACAATAGGATTAAGTATGTTTGATATATTTCCACGATATTAAATCAATTGCGTTGTT